>BMAO01006907.1:0-22920 GCA_019973975.1 Trichonephila clavata | reverse complement strand
AGGCTCAATGTAGCACTTACAATTTGATAAAAGCATAGTAGCCAAAAAATGAGCGCATATATTATGGATCAAATCAGAAAAAAAGCTCTATTGACAAAATTGCTTTAGTAAAATCATTCTCTGGCCATGAGAAAGAACAAAAAACAAAGTCTCTTAGTAAGGGGTGTGACCTCCCCTAACTGAAACGGTTTCTTGACACCGTTTCTTCATACTTTGTGCCGGATTATCCAGCAGCTCTTGAGAGAGCCTCAGTGGTGATCTATTTCATTCTATTTGCCTTATGCTGTGGGGAAGAATGTGTCTGTCTACCATATAGCTTGAAATGAAAGAGCACTGTCGTCTATTGAAACTACCACAGCTATCATGCAAATTCATACATACCCAAACGATTCCATTTCTTACCATAATTCTACCTCTACTGTAGTAAGCGTTCTTTCAAAAATGTTGGATGTACGCAACCCATTTTATCCATTGACCGTCGCTGTATTGGATTTATTGGGTCGCACCAAATCAGGCTACTTGAATTTAAGGTTTCATTGTGAAAACAGTGGACACACACACACACACACATTAAAAATTATCTTCAAGTGTTCACAAAAGAGTTGAAAACAATGTGTTGGAAATAAATCTTCATTTTGCTTTTATTTCAGTTTCATTCTGCTTCTATCTCCCCTGGAATTTCCACGGATCGAAGTTTACAGTTATTATTTTTGTGGAATGTGGAGCGACAAAAGCTATTCCCCCAGCCTTGATCGAAGTATAGGCAGATAGCGATGCTATTTAATCAAATCACCATCAAATGTGCAGCTTCTAATTTACATAAAGCTTTGTATAAAGAGTTTTTCACCGATGGCATTAGTTCATCACTTAATATATAAATGCATGTGATCTGATTATTTGAGAGATTGAAGGATTATTATTATGACTGTTTCTTAAGATGTTAGCATGACACTGAATGGTGGGTTAATATGTTTAGGTTTGGGAATTTAACATTTGTTCTAAAGTTAATAGATTTAATGTTTAAAGATTTTCAGACTTTGATTTAGTGGTTCTTTAGTCTCTCTGCGTAAATGATCGCAGATTAATATCATTATAATCCGCATTACAATGTATTTTACATACTCTTAATACACATGAAGTCATAGATTCATCTATAAAAAGTACAGACTAAAATTTGTCCCTTACTTAATCGACCTGTTCTCTAGTTCAATTTAATTGAATCACATTTTTTCTGTATTCTTTTTGAGAGGACACAGTTAATCGATATCCTTGTATACTAGATATTATTGTGAAGATACCTTTCAAGTGTGGAAGCTTAACTTCTTTCAGTTTTCACAAAATAGGCTGCAATGATGATTTTAGGGCAGTGCCGTCTGGGTGGTTTGTCGCTGGTCTTCTTCACCTGAGGTTGCGGATTCGAACCCGGCCAGAGTCAGTGGATTTTCATGATGCAGTAAATCGACAGTGTTCATGTCGTATGACTATGCAGTATGCAAAAGTTCTCTTGAGTGCCTGTTTGGCTATGATACTCCAGGCAAAATTACATTCCAAGAATAAGTTCGCATCGTCAGAGCTCAGGTGGTTCCCTCTGGGGAGGAAACTGGGCGTTAAAATTACCTGTGTTAATTGGTATCGTCTGTATGGTGCCGCACCAAAATGTGATACCAGCTCCTAGAGAATGTACTAGGTCTGAAAAGGTAAAAATACCAATCCACAGCCCCATTGAAAAAGAATTAGGTGCAGTAATGTTTATATTTCTTCAATAAAAAAAAAGTAGAAAATAACTACAAAAGTGGTTTTCACACGTAAGTAACCTGAAACAGATTTTCTTGATACCAAATTTACAAGTTCGAACTAATTCTGAAAACTTTGGATCATTCTCCAGACATTACAGTCTAACACTTTCGAAGTTAGTTATATTGGCCCACTTCCCTCCACACGATGGTTTCATCTTTAACAATTCAAAAAACTTTTATTTCCAACACCAACAATGTAAACATAGAGTGATTCAGATTTCTTAAGACTAATATTCAATTAAAAGTTTTTTTTTCTTAAGAAAGCACGTGCTTTTCTTAAACAATCAATTTTTCCTTTAGTCAGTAATAGATACGAAACAATTAAATTTTTTTTTCTCTCACTCTCACTGTAAATATAACATGCTATCTTTCATAAAAATTGATCTCACTAAATTTATCAAGATTTTTTACAGAACCATGATCTGAAATAGATGTTGAACTTTAACTTTTTGGGGATTACATATTTAAAAGTTGCTTGAAGCTAAAAGAGTTTCAATTTTATTTCTTTGTTTAAACAAACTTTATATATCCATAACCAATTTTCTTTTTCAACTGCACACATGTATGTAAGTAAACTTTATTATTTTAGTAAAAAATTAAAACTCTTACTTAAATATCTCCCGGTAAGAAAAAGACGAACAAGGTATTTTAAAAATATAGTTTAACATTTTAATTCTTCGTGACATTAAGATTCAACAGAAGTGAAGCTCAGCTTACATGCTTCAGTTCATACGAAATTCATTGTAGAAACAATGCATTGATATAGGAAGCCTTCTAAGAAAAGAAATTGACCCAAGAAGACTTTTAAAGTGTGTTTCTACATATTTAATACTTTTTATCAAAAAATACAAACTCTTTATTTTACCTGAGTTGAAGAAGAAAAATTCTGACAATTTTTCTTTGTCTTAAAATATTAAAATGAAGCCCATAGAAATAAGTAATGTTGTTTAATATAAAATTGCTACAAAAAATATTTATGTAAGCAAAAAAATTTCAAGTTCTTAAATTACTTTAGGCAAGATTCTTTTGTTTTATGTCAGGCTTCAATGGTGAAAGAAGTATCAATATTTATCTAAAAAACAATTATCGAGATACAAGAAACTCATGACTTCGGAAAGTTTCCAATGTGTTGATTAACATCTTTTTTTTAATTGTAAGATCTTTATATTTTAGTTTACTTACCCGTAAGTCTTGAAATATCTATTAACTAACATTAGATGGGGAGTTATAACTCAGGATATTTTAACATATAAAATAAAAGTATATAGTTTCATTCTCATAAAATATAAGTAAATTTAAGTTTCTAAATATATTGTATTTGTAATAATTTTTTTTAAAAAAATGTATAATATCTAGGAAAAATATATAATTAAAGTATGTGTGTACAATTTAATAAAATACTTCAATAAATATATCGTGTGAAATATGAATTGAACTATGAAAATTCTATGTAAATCAAGTACAGTGAAAATGGATTAACCAGAAACTGAAGGGACTGAAATATTTTTTTCATGTTAAAAGATCAAGCAAAGAGAAAAAAAACCATATATCAACAAAATTAAAATTATTAGAGTTTATTATATATATAAATATATGTGTGTGCTTAGATATATTTAAAAAAAAGTCAATGCAACAAAAACATTTACAAGATTTTAACGATATGCAATATAAAATTTTCAAGTTTTTTTGTAAAACAAAACATTTATTGAGTTTGGGGAAATTAATTTGATGTTTTTCTTTGCATTGTTTTCTTAGCATCAAATTTTCAAAAAATTGTTCGATATCGTCCATTTTGTTGCTCATTTCACCATTTCAATGTGGTTCTAAATAACTGCGCATACTTTTCATGATGTTCCTCATTTCGGATGATGTGAGAACAGGAACTGCATTATTCATTTCATTTTTCATCATCGGAATCTGCATAATTGATATTTTTTTGAGCTTTGAAAAAACTCCAAAATGTTTTTGTCCGCCGTAATTGGGGCTGTATACACATTATCATCATCTACTGCAATGGATTATTCCGATAATACAATAAGGCAGTCCAACCCGGCTGATGTTTTACGTATTTTGTTCATTCCCACACAGGAGGGAAATCTTTTCGTGTTAAAAGATTTTTGTTTTATGTTAAGAGAAATCAAATCATGAAGATACAAAGTAGTTTGTCGGATCCATTGTATTATTTCGTGTTAACCAATATTTTGTAATAAGATTTTTCATCTTAATTTTATTTCACTCTAACCTTTTAATTTTACCAGGGCAGAGTTAATGGTTTTTGCCTAAGGTCATGTAAAGAAATACGTGGGCTGATGGTGGCGGTCCTCGTCGTCCTCGCTCAAGTGAGGAGGATGACACCATAGTTGGCACACCCCTTTTCTAACTACCACACCACGCCAACGGGAGGGCTCTGAGCCTCGACAAATTTAACATGCATCAGTACCTTTACATGTCAGATCTTCAGCAGCACTGGGACTCGAACTCATGAAACGCCGGCCACGACTCCGTGACCATGACCACCAGGCTACCGGGGCCCCTTTCTAGTCCCATAAGAGGTATAAAAAAGGTTTTAGTTTTGATGTGTGTTTTGGTAAAATATTTATAATAGCTTCGATATTTAAATGAAAGCATAGTATGTAACAATGAGCTAAATATGAGATGAAATTTTAATATATGTTTAGTTATATCTCTTTTTTATTTCCCTTATTACAATTTTTATAGACGATTTATTTTCCCAGGTTTTTGACTTTATTTTAATTAGGGTTCTCCGCAGTTTGATTGCAAATCTTATATTCAGATATTACGAAGTGTATCAAATATAAACACACAAGTAGAAAGTGGATAATTTATAAACAAAAAACAAACACATTGTAAATATTTTTAAATAGTGGTTTGATTGGCCTTCTGAATAACACGAGGCTATTGGTGTGATGGACCTCTTAACTTTGACCTCAATCAAGTGCCGAGAACGACTTCTGAGCTAGCGAACTTCTACATTCCGCCTACAAGAGAGTTTTAAACAATACATTTAACATGAATCAGCTTCACTACACAGTGTGTCATTAGTGGCACTAGAAAAAACTACACCTAGCTACTGTTCCACAGTTTCTTTATAATGGCGGAAGATAATTTGTATAAAGTTTCCGGGTTTAAAGTATCCAAAAGTTATGGCTTATTATTACAGAACTACCCATCAGAAGGAAATAAACTGTTCATCCATGGATTGAAAGCATCTCCGAGATTTTTTGGATGCAGTCCGATTGGCCGCATATGCGTGCATTATTCAGCAATCACAATGATAAACTTGCTACATTGACTTCATTAGTAAAGATGTGGACTCCGCAGCAAAAGGTGAAATTTAAACCAGTCACGCGTGTACAGCGACTTTTTCGAACAGAATGGAATGTCATTCCTCGGACATCAAAAACTGAATACCAATGGGAAAGAACTTCAAAGGAGACGGGAACTTTGGCATCTCCAAAAAACTGGCAAGTATCCTTAAGTTTTCGTGATAGAAGACAATATTGATCGTGTGTTTCATTGATTTTGTAGGAGTCCTGATAAGTCTATTAGACAAGCCAGCAACGACATTCCATTCTGTTTGATCACGTTGCTGTACACGCGTGACGATTTAAGTTCTGTTAACCAAAGTACACGCTGCACCTTTTGCTGTGGCGTCAACACCTTTATTAAGGAAGTTAGTGTAACAAGTTTATCGTTCGTGATGCCGAATAATGCACACATGTACGGCCGATTGGACTAGACCCAAAAACTCTCGGAAGTATTTCAATCCGCCGATGAACATTTATAAACATTCTAATGGGTAATTCCGTAATAATAAACTATAACTTTTTGAAATACTTTAAGTCTGGACACCCTGTATAGTTGTAAGGAATGAGATGTTCTCTCAGTCCCGCTAGAGCTGTGGAGGAAGGGAAGGATGACTAGTCATATCAACAATCAATCTATTTATTGAACACGCAATTTTTAAACACAGTTCAAATAATGTATACGAGAAGAGATGTTCTCAATCTAAGCAATATATGGTTTTTAATGAGATGCGCCAGTTATGAGAAGACTTTAAATATATATATATCGACCTCTTATTTCAGGATCAAATCTTCTGCCCAATTATTTGAGCAATAATTAAACTTTAGTGACCAATCGTCACTTTACTTCTTTCGCCCTATCAAATCTCCGAAATACTCAATACAATGGCATAATACCTGGTAAGTAGTAATCTATCTGATCTCCTCACTTTATCTCTCCTGTTAGCCTACACTACATGTAGCCAACCTAATCTGAAAAACCAGGGTTTCTTCTTCAGAGGTTGGTAGTGAATCAACTCGAATTTGTGGTCCAAAGATCCCTCCAGAGGACTAAGGAAAGGATGCGATAGATCCGTCACATAGTGATATATAAGGTGATTCATAAAAAAGTATTATTTTAAATGCACTGTAAGTGAAGAACAATGTAAGATATTATAAGTTACTTATAACAGAATTGTATGAACTCATTTAAAGTTTTATTAGAGGTAGTCACAGAAATGTTCTACGTTGGAACCCTTAGTCACACGACACACATTAAGCTGGCAATCCATTTTCAGTCAAAATCGTGTTAAGGTATTTGAATCCAATCCATCCATAGTGATTGTGATACTCCGTTTCAACTCTGCTAGATCAACAGGAAAGGGAGAGACGAATACCTTGTCTTTTACGTACCCTCACAGGACGATATCCCAAAGTGACGATGCAGGTTTTCTGGATGGTGATTGGATAAGTAGTATGTTGTAGTCCGCAACTCGTCCACTCGATCGATGAGGGAGATGATCATCGAGGTAATTTCACACGTTGGCCCACCAGTGTGGAGGTGGACTATCCCATTGGAGTTGTCAATGCTGTCCTGCAATTGTGGTTTCAACCAAAGAGGAAACACATCTAAAAAAGTGGCGCCAGTGACATTTTGCCAAATTCATGAACACAAAAATCTTTTTAAACTGCAAACGTCACCATTTTGATTGACTAGTCACATGACGCGCAAACTGTTGCTTACGTCAGGGCCGAGGCATAAACTTAAGGAGTATATCTACATTACGGTTCACTGATGAGGTGCTTGTCTTTGATTGTTACTGTTTTATACATCATTTGTAAAGTGTATACTACTTTATCAATTACTTATTACTTAACTGAACAATGATAAATTGTTTGATATTGATATAATCATGTAAAATGTCGTTTTATTCTTTACGGGATCATTCACTTACATCGTAGTAAGAAGAATAGTGTAATGGCCTACTATTCACTGTGAAGGATTCGCGATCAGCGCTTTTATTGTGGAATCGTTGGCTCGAGTCCAAATATCACTAAAAATTCATCATGTAGAACAGTGGGTCGCGATCCCCTGGCCGCGTATTAGTACCGATATATGGATTAAATGATGCAGGGCCGCCAAAGGAACATTAAATTTTTTCTATTTTATTTACTGTGGTTTATTGTGTAGCTTACTAATGAGCTAAAAGCTTAAATAACTTTATTTTCATTTTTGGTGTAACTGTATTTTATATTGAAGGCATGTTTAAATATTATTGTGTGTGAATTAAAATTATAAAATCAAAATAATCTAAAATACAAACAGTCAACAAACCCTTTTTTAGCGGGTGATGGTAAAATTATCAAACTTTGATTCATTCGCAGCGATAAAAATAAAAGACGGATAGCATTAGTGAGACGAGCTAATCAATTTAGTACAGCATACAAAAAGTGAATCACTCCACTAAAAACAAAGATTTGGTTTTCTGCAAGAAAGTTAAGATTTCTGGGGATTATTGCTAATGTGTATGTCGATTTTCTTCGTAATCAGTTTATTATTGATACATTTTTGCAGAATGTTGTAATAAAAAGCGGCCCAGAAGACGTTCCCAAGTAATTTTTCTAAACATTTTCTCTTCTCCATAACAATCTGTGGCAGCAATAACGAATTGGTTATGGTCACGAAATCGTATCCGGTGTGCCCTGAGTTCGAGCCTTATTGCCACTGAAGACCTACCGTATAGAGGAGCTGATTCACATGAAATCTGTTGAGGCTCAAATTCCTCCCATGGTGAGAGTGGGGAACCAGCTCAGGTGTCATCTTCATTCCTTGATAGAGATTGAAAACTAAGAGTTTCATCATCGTTGTCTTTCGTGTCTCTTTATAGTATGACGTCAATAAACACTTAGTACGATAACTACCTACGAAATAATAAGAAACCCTGGTAGAGCTGTATCTATATTCTGGATATTGACTGTATGTAGAGTAGTTTTAATAAAAACAAATACAAATTAAGTTTCTATCTGGTTTTTATTTTGCGATTGTTAAAATTTTACGATCACCTTTCATATGCGTAAAACTTTAAAAAAAATAATGTTAATAAGACATTTTAAAGTTGAGGATTTTTGTTTCTATGAATTTATAATTTATGATATATAAGGTTTGCCTAAATGAAAAATGGACGTATGCGATTGTTTCAGAATAGGTGCAGTTATAGCAGAACAACCAAAGTGCGAGACGAATGATGGTACGAAGTGTACACCGCACACAATGTTTAACAGTGAAATCTGTTAGTGGTATAGGGAATTAATTGAAAGCAAGGTCGTGACATATAAGAATGCATCCAGATCAGAACGAAGTGTGGTAATAAGGTTTCTGATTGCAGGAGGTAATTTTAATACGGAAATATATTGACGAATAGTAGCAATCTACGGCAAGCACTTCTTAGCTCGAACGTCTTGGAGCAGTTAGCGTAAAAGATTTTGAGAAAGGCAGCAAATAATATAGGATCTCCATGACAAAGTCCGCCCACATGTCTCCCGTGAAATCAAAGCAACTTTTAAAAATTCAGTTTGGAAATGTTAGAACACCCATTGTACAGTCCCGATTTGTCACCCAGTGACTTCTAACACTTTAGGCCACTTAAGATAGTATTAAGTTACGATTTGGACGATTAAGTGAAGGAAGCTGGGAAGGACTTCCTCAAGAATCAACCACGTTCTTTCTAGAGTGATCATATAAACCTGCTGCCGAAACGATGGGACCTGTGTTATAACCCCTATAGTGATTTCTTTTAATTCTAATAAAATTAATTATTTTTGCGTGTATTGAAATTGTCCACTTTTCATTTGGGCAACCCTTATACTTTTTAAAATTACACTGAATACATCATAAAACCTACATCAAGTCGTTAATAGGAGTCACCTCTGAACACATACATGCAAAAAATCAGTATAGATAATACTTTTTAAAAATAAAGATGTTCTTAAAGTACAAAAACTCCTTAATAAATCATCAAAAAATAATCTTTTTCATATTTTTTTCTCATGGATGTACACACTGCTGGCCACCGTAAATGCAACACCCCGAAGGAAGCATGCAAATAACATGAAATTTACAACATGCATTGGCGGAGGTGAGATAAGCAAATTATTAGAATTTCAGCGCAGACACACATCACGCACGCCTGTGGCGACACCTCAAAGTGCTATTTAAGGCTTGGAGATTTCGACGATTTCAAGCTCGGCAATTGTGTTTTTCTTTTGTTTTTTTCAAAAAACGATCAGTTATGTCTTGTAGGAAACAGTGATCATCTTTTGATCAAGTATCCGAGTTAGACAGAGGAAGTATAGTGACCTATCAAGATTGTGGATTATCTTTCAGGGAAAAAGGTAGTCGTGTTGGACGAAACCAAGCAACTGTAATGCAGATATGGGACCGTTGGATGCAGGAGGGTACGACGGACCGACGAGGTCGATCGCATCCACCTCAGTACACCCCTTCACGTGAGGACAGGCAAATTGTGCGCATGGCAGAGACGGATCGCTTAGTCACATCACGAACCATAGCACAGAGCATTGAGTCTGTAACGCATCATTCAGTGTTTGCGTGTACCATTCGACGCCGTTTACAGCAGAGTGGTCTGTCCGCAAAACGTCCATTGCTTGGTCTACCCTTGACGCAAAACCTCAGACGTCTCCACCGACAATGGTGCGATGAAAGAAGGATGCGGGTGGCATAATGGAATGAAGTTGTCTTTACTGATGAGTCACGCATCTGTCTGCAGCACCACGATGGGCGGATTCGAGTCTGGAGACACCGTGGAGAGAGGATACTGAACAGCTGCGTAATACACCGCCACAGTGGTCCTGCACCGGGTATTATGGTATGGGGCGGTATTGGATATCACTCTCACACTTCTATAGTACGCATTACCAGTGCTTTAAACAGCCAGCGCTACATCTCCGAGGTGTTGGAGGCGCTTGTCCTTCCTTACCTTCTGGGCTTGGCCACAGCCATATTTCAACAGGATAATGCGCGACCACACGTGGCACGCATTGTCCAAAGGTTCTTCGTCAATCACCAGATTGAATTGCTTCCTTGGCCGGCTCGCTCTCCGGATCGTTCGCCGATAGAAAACATGTGGTCCATAGTTGTTCAACAATTGACCCAGATTACACCCCAGCTGCCACACCAGATCAACTTTGGCAACGTGTGGAAGCTGCTTGGTCTGTTGTACCCAAAGAACACATCCAAAGTCTCTTTGAATCAATGCCGAGGCGTGTGGCAGCGGTGATCTCCAACAATGGCGGCTACTCTGGCAGGGACCACACAATACAAAAGTCTATAAATTTAATCATTTGATACTTGGTCAACATGTTATCTACAAAATAAATTTGTTGTGCTATAATCTTGTCTTTCTTGGTGTTGCATTTACGTTGATTATATATAAAACACTCTATCATTTACGTTGATTAAAACACTCTAGATCATTTTAATAATTAAAAAACTATTTCTGGGGAAAAAAACAATTATGACTTACGAGTTTCTTCAAAAAGTCTATTTCTTTTCAAAGAATATCTTTAATTTTATTTTCTAACACATTTTTCATCAATTGCATGTTTTTTCTCTTTGAGCATGCTAAGATTCTTAAAATAAAAATTTCTCATTTTAATGAAAATAGAAATCAATTTACGCATTGGTTTTCTTGAATTCTATTCTACGATCGAGCTTAGATTAAGAATATTAGTTACCTTTAAAACTTGACTTAAAAGCATATTTTTCGAACGAAACTTTACAGTTCGTATTTGTTGGACGAAACTTAAATGTAAAACACGAAATATTTCGTACTTTTATAAGATGTAAGGACAATTGAATATTTATGAGTATTTCTTTTCCAATTCATTCTCAACTACATTGAATATTCAGAATTATGGTTTTTGTATGTCTTTATGTTAATCACAAATTTTATGTTTCCTTTCTTTTTTATGTCTCATGTTTAGACTATCTGGTTACCAAGGCTGGGCAATATATATCTACACTTTAGAAACCAAGCGCTACCGATATTCCGTTTCTCGACTTTCTTATTTGTATGGATATTGATGGTTTTTTTTAATTGCATAGAAAGAAGAAAAAAAGAAAAAGAGAAAAATAACACAAGAGCAAAGGAAGCAAATTAAAAAAATGAATATATATTATATATATATATATGTAATGACTTCTTTTAACTCTTTAACTTTACTCCGTTAAATTATTTTTTAATTCTTTGGCACAAGACAGTTATAATCTTAATCTAATTGCAAGCGCGCAGTTGCATCCAATCATAACTCCTGTTGCAAAAGAGTCGTACGACCTTCACCGCCAGTGTAAAAACTTAGAGCAGTCGGTTACGCTCTCTCTGTGTACTTTGTCTGTTTGTTAACAATGTGTCCGTGTCGCTGCTAAGTGTTGCTTCTGCTTTGTATGCGTAAAACTCCGTAAATTATGTTAATGTGATTGCACTTGATATATTGGTGATGTCCAATAAACGAAAAATGAAACCTACAGTGGCGGAGTATTCCATCAAGACATAGCTACCCCTCGACCAATTCTACATGTAAAAACTAACACCGAACACTCTATAAAAATTTTCGCCGAAATTCATCGCATTTAATATATATATATATATATGTATATATATATATATATATATATATATGTGTGTTTGTGTGTATGTATGTATGTATGTATATATTTGAATTATTTTGCTTCCAGACTTAGTGCGTTGTTTTTACTTAAGTTATACAGTTTATTTAAATATATATGAAGAAAAATATTTCTGTGTGCCTTTTAAATATTTAATCATCAAGTTCAAATATTACAGGGTGTTGCCGAATTCAACCAACAGATTTAGAGGGGAAGCAGTATCCAGCATGGGGACGACAAATCACCGTAGAACAATGGGTCATAAACCACATTTAGTCGGAGTAATTCTCAAAAACAGTTATGAAGGGTGTCATGTTGAATGGAATGAAAAGGAGAAATGAAAGGTAAGGAATACATTTACAACGTGATGCGTATTTACAATACGATCAATGTATCACATATCGACCACAGAAATGACACGAAGAGTGATTATCAAAGGAATTGTTCGAGCTTGCTATCGCTTGGATTATAGCGTAGCCGACACCGATAGACGAAGGATTGTCGGGCGGGTTCAAACAAATCTGGCAATGTCAAATGAAGCGATGAGGATCCGTACCGTGAGATCCTCCCCTGAAGCCACCAGCGTCTCATACACAAGCAATTTCAGGTTGCTCCCGGAGAAGAATTTCAAGAGATGGAGGTTCGGGGAGCGTGGAAGTCGAGCAACAGATCTATCGTGTCCAATCCGTTTCCCTAGATATGTAGCATGGAAGTGGTTAAAACTGCAATCGAAAACTGTGCTAGTGCATCAACCGTGCATGAGCCACACGTTCTGGTGCGCGGTGGCCTGTATTCCCTGCAGCAACTCCGGGAGGACGTGCCGTAGGCAAGCTTAGCATTTTGCGCCATTGAGATGTCCGAGCACCAAGTTCGGCCGCTCTCCTCGCCTATCACAACGTCTTCCCGACGGCTACTAATATTGCAATTTTCACAGACTAAATGTGGTTTGCCACCAAACGTTCTATTGCGATTTATGGTTCCCATGTTGTCTACTGTCACTCCTTTGAATTTGTCGGTCGAATTCGGCAACTCTGTATATAGTTAATGTTGTAATGCCGGACTGTTCCTGCTTCCATTTTAAACCCCTTGTCTACCCGCAGACCCGGCTAGGTGTGTGGGAGAAACTAAATAATCACTAGACGTGTTTCACTCTAATTAATTTATTGACACCAAAATATCAATCAGACACAATAACAAATTCATATAGTGGAACTTGGAGGTGAGATTAAATAGCACGGGGATAATAATACGGATCCTCAACTGCTTCCACTATAGCTTAAACACGCTCAATATAAACTACATCGCACACTAGCAAGCTAACTTCAAATTAAACAAGGATCACACGATACCTGTACTTTTAGGAAGTTGATCCTACACTTGAATATTTGCAGGAGATCCTTATCTGGCTTTAATCATTGTCGATTGATTCACTCCCATTAATCCTTTTCATGGATAAACTCAAAATGCTCTTAATAATTCCAAGATCCTTCATTCTTCAACTAACAAACTAACTCGGCAACTCACTTGCCAACTCCTCAAACTCGCGAATGCAGAATTTATATAATATATTTCATTTGCATAATCACGCTTCCTTACTCGGAGAAAGTTGGTTGAAATAAATATTTTTCCCCAGAAGAATCCCCAAGGAATTAGTCGAGTCGCGTATAGTTTCGTCACAATATTATCATACCATTTGAATACCACATACCATATAAAATTTGATAATAAAATGTAGTTTATTTTTGAGTGTCGCACTTTGTTAAATCTTTTGCGGTTTGTTGTTTTTTTTAAATCATACATACATTAATGACTTTGTTTACATTAATGTCACAACTATATCTTGGAAATAATTGATTGTGTTTCCTTTTTGTGAATGTTGTGGTTTTTGAATGTGTTTATGTTTTTGTGTATGAATGTGCATGCTTTCATTTTTTTCACAGTGTAGGGTGGCCGTGAGAGAGTAGTGGTCATGGTTATGACCTCGTGGCTGGCGTGTCATGAGTTCGAACCCTAGTGTCACTGAAGACCATCAGGGTAGAGGAACTGATGTTCGTTAAATGTGTCATGGCTCAAAGAACATACGTTGTTGCGGAGTAGAAATTTGGTCAGTGGTGTACCAACTCATGTGTTGTCCTCAACACTTGACCGAGGTTAAAAGTCACGAAATCCGTCTCCAATAGCCCTCATGTTGCATTAGAATGCCACGTTAATTAAATCAAATCCAAACTATGTAAGCTGCCGCCCATCCAGTATAGTGGTTAGTGACGCTGAATGCGGTACCATAAGGCCTGGATTCGAATATCGGAGAAGGCATGGATGTATGTATTGAAATCCTTCATGACTTTAAATTGTAATAATCCTACTTCCCGTCTATTCTGTGACCCAGCTAAAGGTGTGGAAGGAAGTGAAGGATGACACGATAATTTCCAATTATTTTATTTAACACTTTAATCGACTCAAACACAATTCAATGCAACACTATAAATAGGATGTTCCAGTCAGTCAACAGAGAGAGGGAACGAGAGTAGCTTTTTGGGAGAATACATTTAATAAACTGCTTTATAATAATAGTTCTATCTGAATATTACTTTACATAGTACAGATATAACTAATGGATGCTTAACCTTTTAAATACTTTAAGCATCAAACGCAATTTGAAGGTCACAATACCTGAAAGGCAGTCTTCTGATCAATTTAATTTATCAATAACAACTTCCTGTCTTTAATATTTTACAAGGCCTATCTAATATTGTGCGGTAATCTTCTCCTTGTATCTCTCTTACCACCTTTAATTACTAACCTTCTAACTTTCTATTATCTATCCTTCATCACTTTCTAACTCATTAACCCGCTTTAACTCGCGAACTAGAACTATATATAATTAACTTAATTTGCATATCACGCCTTCTTAGGAGATGTTTGATGAATTTTGCTAGCCTCAAAGAATACCCAAAAGAATTAGTATGAGGATGCGTATAGATCCGTCACAAAATTCCTTCGTAATGTGTGCTTCATGCTTACTTCTGTAAGCCCCGTGCACGTATACTTTGTGGTGCACAGGAATTTCTAAATGTTTTCAATAAATAAAAATATACAAGCTGCATCTCAACAGTCAGCGCTGTTTTTAATTATATCTAATTCTTTACACTCCAAGATACATTGCTGTAAATCAGGGGTGTCAAACTCACGAGCCACATGTAGCCTGCATTGAATATTTCTGCGGCTCGGCCTATATATTAGCACATAATAATGTGTAATTTTTGGAAAAAACAACTGAAAAATGAAGATTAAAAGCCCTTCCCGATGTGCAAAACGAACAAATCAAATTTAAATGGTACTGCCTCGTATAAAAAGTACACAGAAAAAATTTCAAAGATAAGAACTGAATTTGAAATAAAATTTAAAGATTTTAATTCTTTGGAAGATAAACTTTGTTTTTTTGTTTTCTTTGAATTTCTCAATCACTATAGACTCAGTACCCAGCCATATGCAACTGAATGTGATCGAGATTGAATGCTACTCAAATTTTAAGGTAGAATCCCCTGAAGTGGGTGTGCCTGAATTTTGCAAATATTTACCTGCCACAATTCGAAAATTCGCATGTGGAAATATTTCCATATTATGGAAGTACTTATTGGTGCTAGCATTTATTTCAGGTATGAAAAGAAGTAAGTCTTCTGTTAGAAATAGTATTAGTGACATTCAACTTGCGTCAGTTTTGAAAATATTCACTGCGATCAAAATCTCTCCCAAAATAGGAAAGATAGTAGCAGAGAAGAGATGTAAAGTGTCAGGACGCAAACATTAAATATTTGTTGTTCTTTTATGCATATTTTTTGTAATGTATTTTTCGAAAGAAAAATACGTCTCTTTAAATATTAATTTTTCTGCGGCCCACCTAAAGTAAAACCTTGTTTGTTTGGCCTAATGTAGTCTTTGAGTTTGACACCCTTGTTGTAAATGGTCGCTACTGGTCGCGGTAAATGAGTAATTCTGAGCAACAACTCGTAGCTGTAGTGTTGTACCTGTCTAATAGTAAAGTTGCGTCATGGTGCAAATAAAGACTACCTTGCGAAGGGATTATGGTACGTTTTGACGTAGTCACAAAGAAAAAATCGCACCTTATACTTGAATAATATAGCTGGAGAGCGCGTTATTGTAATTTCTCGGACATCTGGATTGTCGACTACGGTGTGACTGGTAACACTATGGGCTGAGCATAACTGTATTGGGCGCGTCCATAGGCAGATATTGTCTGTCTCAAAAGGCTGGCGTCTCGGCAGACGTCACAACAAAAGAGGAAAAGGCGGCAAGGTTGTTCGAAAACCAGATGTTGGACAAGCCTTTTTTGGGGGAAACCTTTGAGAGGGACCAGAGCCATTGTTCACCCTGCACCAGTGGTGGGCAAGTGAGACCGTGGTGCAGAGTTGAAACCCTTAAGGCCTTCCAATGGGAGTTGACGAGGGGTGTAAAGTTAACCCGCCCCTGGAGTTTAAAAGGGTCGACTCGGCAAAGAAAGGAATCGACTCCCGAGATGGTATCCGGCGGAATAAGAAGAAAGCGCAAAGCGAGTGCTCACGGTAGGTAAATTTGGGTTTTTTTTGTTCTTCGTATCCTGAAGATCCGATGCCCGGTGAAGAAGCGATGAGTGGATACAGAGACAACCTGCTGGATAAATAGGACTAACACCTGAAAGAGACTTTCTTCAGTTTTTTCTCTCTTCCCAGTGAACTTCTGGATGTTGGAAATCAATAAAACACTTATTTAGATAACAATAAAAAGTATTTTTAATATTTAGCTGAGCATCGAAACACGCTTCCGAATCTCCTGACGTCACAACGTTAAATCTTTCGGGATTCAAACCCCTACCTCGTAAGCGTGATGTTGTAGTTTGAAAAGGGGGTGCCAACTCTAGTGTCGTCCGCGTCACTTGACAAAGATTCAAAATTACGTGGTCCGTTTCCTTTAGCTCTCGTGTTGCTTTGAGTGTGACATAAATAAACACTCACTTCAGAGTATATGCTTTTTTTTGAGAAAGCAAAATTACAAAAACATATCAAAATTGTATCAAAAAGTGTTACTTGAAACATTCATTTCGATGAATTTTTCTATCTGCATTTCCAACTGAACTTGGATATGACATAAAACATTTAAACTCAAATTCTGATTACATAATTTGGGTATTATAATTAATTCCGTAAATCACAAAATATTACGATATTTATCTTTCAATATGTTTTTCATTTTATCATACTCATGTACTTTATTGTCAAGACCTTAATACATGATACTAACCCAAACTTCCTCATGCTAATTATTATTTCATAGCAATAATTTTTCTCTTTCATCTTCAAGCAGAAGTCTTTTAGCGTTCCTAGTCCGGAAGCTTTTTTTTAACCCCTGGGGCACTTTCATAATAAAGGGACAAAATGAATGGAAGGAAATTTAAGGTTAGCAGTTCGAAAAAGCATTTTTCCGCTGCTTAATTGATAATTAGATCAGCGTGACATCACACTTTTTCATGCTAAAATTTTCTTAATTGTTTATGCATCTGAGAGGAAATAAGTAGAGTCCATGTATGTTTGTGGCATTCAAATAATTTTCAGATTGAAATTACCCTAAATAAGTCACAAAATCCTAAAATATTTTAAAGTGTTCCTTAATTTGGTTAGGTATGAAAGAACCTGGCTTTAGATTCACACATAAATTATTGACAAGGGCCATTCTAATTTTTAGCCATAGACAAGCAGCGAAAACAATACTTGAGATGGTACTTCCCTCTTCCTATTTCGACAAGTTAAGAAATTAATACGTAAGTTGCCATTGAAGATTTGCTTCATCTTAATTTAAAGATCATGAATAAAACTCATATAAAATTTCCTGTAAATACAAATTAAAGTTGTACTTGACGTTTTCATTATATATTTGTTATAACTATTTATTTCTGTACGTTTTCAAATTTTGAAACCATTTCATAATTATGAAAAAAAATAACTTGTTTTGGGAAAATCCTGTATGGCATTACAGTAGAAAAATACAGAATATGTTTTATGTCAGAAAATAAACTATACAAAATGATCATCTCAGAAACCAATCATTCATGGATCCATTATATAATTAAAAGCATGGGTTAACACTAATATATCACATGCAGAAGATTGACAATTTGTTTTAAATGGGACCTTAGATGGACTTCAGTTATTATATATTTTTTTCATATATTATATAGATTAATATGTTTAAACTCGGAATATAATCAAGCATACATAATAAGAGAGGACCTGAATTTACTGGAGATTCTTACTGGCAATTAAACTAATCAAAGCTCACAAAGTTTAAGCTATTGCAGTTAATGAAAGATGCCTTGTGTGAATTTTGACAAGAAGTTATAAAAAATAATTTTTAAAGTAGAATGGAATGGCTGTATTTTCCGGAAGTTATTTTTATTTTATTTCCAAAGGCGGATTACAAGACAACTGCAAACAAAATGGAAACAGAGAAAATTGACAAATAACAAGAAACAAAAGAAAGGAATACCTCTCCCCCTTTTGTCATCGGTTTGTTTACTAGCCGCCTCATCCTCCATTTGTAGGGTTTCACATTTGTTGCCGCGTGGGAATCGGCCCTATTGCTGTCTTTCCAAAAATATACTAGAAAAAAAAAATGTTTGGACATTTCTCCTCTTTATTTAACTTTCCTCTCCTCCCGTATTTCGCAATTCCTTTTAGGAGTGGTTTCCCTGCGTATCCTTTTTCTTTTTCAAAGTCTCTCCTTCTCATTAGAAGGGAGCATATCTGTGTGTGTTCGCGTTTCTGTTTTTTTTCTTTTATTTTATTTTTGTATTTGCATTGTAATTGTAAAGTACTTTTACTGTATTCTTCGTGCGCTTCTCAAGAATTTTCGGGAGAGCCCCTCATTCGGAAAATTTTTGTATATGCATTTCGTTTAGTATACAAATGAAAAAAAAATAAATTCTTGGAATTGTTATATTGGGAATTCTTCCCAAAGAATACCCAAAATAATTAGTATGAGGATGCGTATAGATCCGTCACAAAATTCCTTCGCATTGTGTGCTTCATGCTTACTTCTGTAAGTCCCGTGCACGTATAAATTGTGGTGCACGGGAATTTCTAAATGTTTTCAATAAATAAAAATATACAAGCTGCATCTCAGCAATCAGCGTTGCTTTTAATTATATATCTAATTCTTTACACTCCAAGATACATTGCTGTAAATCAGAGGTATCAAACTCACGAGTCACATGTGGCTTGCATTGAATATTTCTGCGGCGCGGCCTATATATTAGCACATAATAATGTGTAATTTTTGGAAAAAAACAACTGAAAAATGAAGATTAAAAGCCCTTCCCGATGTGCAAAACGAACAAATCAAATTTAAATGGTACTGCCTCGTATAAAAAGTACACAGAAAAAATTTCAAAGATAAGAACTGGATTTCAAATAAAATTTAAAGATTTTAATTCTTTGGAAGGTAAACTTTGTTTTTTTTGTTTTCTTTGAATTTCTCAATCGCTATAGACTCAGTACCCAGCCATATGCAACTGAATGTGATCGAGATTCAGTGCTACTCAAATTTGAAGGTAAAATTCCCTGAAGTGGGTGTGCCTGAATTTTACAATATTTACCTGCCACAATTCGAAAATTCCCATGCGGAAATATTTCCATATTATGGAAGTACTTATTGGTGCTAGCATTTATTTCAGGTATGAAAAGAAGTAAGTCTTCTGTTAGAAATAGTATTAGTGACATTCACCTTGCGTCAGTTTTGAAAATATTCACTGCGATCAAAATCTCTCCCGAAATAGGAAAGATAGTAGAAGAGAAGAGATGTAAAGTATCAGGACGCAAACATTAAATATTTCTTGTTCTTTTGTGTATATTTTTTGTAATGTATTTTTCGAAAGAAAAATACGTCCCTTTAAATATTAATTTTTCTGCATCCCACCTAAAGTTCAACCTTGTTTGTTTGGCCTAATGTAGTCTTTGAGTTTGACACCCTTGTTGTAAATGGTCGCTACTGGTCGCGGTAAATGAGTAATTCTGAGCAACAACTCGTAGCTGGAGTGTTGTTTGTACCTGTCTAATAGTAAAGTTGAGTCCTGGTGCAAAAAAAGACTACCTTGTAAAGGGATTATGGTACGTTTTGACGTAGTCACAAAGAAAAAATCGCACCTTATACTTGAATAATACAGCTGGAGAGCGCGTCATTGTCCTTTCTCGGACATCTGGATTGTCGACGCCGGTGTGACTGGTAACACTATGGGCTGAGCATAACTGTATTGGGAGCGTCCATAGGCAGATATTGTCTATCTCAAAAGGCTGGCGTCTCGGCAGACGTCACAACAAAAGAGGAAAAGGCGGCGAGGTTGTTCGAGAACCAGATGTTGGACAAGCCTTTTTCGGGAGAAACCTTTGAGAGGGACCAGAGCCATTGTTCAGCCTGCACCAGTGGTGGGCTAGTGAGACCGAGGTGCAGGGTTCAAACCCTTAAGACCTTCCGATAGGAGTTGACGAGGGGCGTGGAGTTAACCCACCCCTGGAGTTTAAAAGGTTCGACTCGGCAAAGAAAGGAATCGACTCCCGAGATGGTATCCTGCGGAATAAGAAGAAAGCGCAAAGCGAGTGCTCACGGTAGGGAAATTTGGGTTTTTTTTTGTTCTTCGTATCCTGAAGATCCGGTGCCCGGTAAAGAAGCGATGAGTGGATACAGAGACAACCGGCTGGATAAATAGGACTAACACCTGAAAGGGACTTTCTTCAGTTTTTTTTCTCTTCCCAGTGAACTTCTGAATGTTGGAAATCAATAAAACACTTATTTAGATAACAATAAAAAAGTATTTTTAATATTTAGCTTAGCATCGAAACACGCTTCCGAGTCTCATGACGTCACAACGTTAAATCTGTCGGGATTCAAACCCCTACCTCGTAAGCGTGATGTTGTAGTTTGAAAAGGGGGTGCCAACTCTGGTGTCGTTCGCGTCACTTGACTAAGATTCTAAATTACGACGTCCGTTGCCTTTAGCTCTCGTGTTGCTTTGAGTGTGACATAAAAAAACACTCACTTCAGAGTATATGCTTTTTTTTGAGAAAGCAAAATTACAAAAACATATCAAAATTGTATCAAAATGTGTTACTTGAAACATTCATTTCGATGAATTTTTCTATCTGCATTTCCAACTGAACTTGGATATGACATAAAACATTTAAACTCAAATTCTGATTACGTAATTTGGGTATTATAATTAATTCCGTAAATCATAAAATATTACGATATTTATCTTTCAATATGTTTTTCATTTTATTATACTCATGTACTTTATTGTCAAGACCTTAATACATGATACTAACCCAAACTTTCTCATGCTAATTATTATTTCATAGCAATAATTTTTCTCTTTCATCTTCAAGCAGAAGTCTTTTAGTTTTCCTAGTCCGGAAGCTTTCTTTTAACCCGTAGGGCACTTTCATAATAAAGGGACAATATGAATGGAAGGAAATTTAAGGTTAGCAGTTCGAAAAAGCATTTTTACGCTGCTTAACTGAGAATTAGATCAGCGTGACGTCACACTTTTTCATGCTAAAATTTTCTTAATTGTTTATGCATCTGAGAGGAAATAAGTAGAGTCCATGTATGTTTGTGGCATTCAAATAATTTTCAGATTGAAATTACCCTAAATAAGTCACAAAATCCTAAAATATTTTAAAGTGTTCCTTAATTTGGTTAGGTATGAAAGAACCTGGCTTTAGATTCACACATAAATTATTGACAAGGGCCATTCTAATTTTTAGCCATAGACAAGCAGCGAAAACAATACTTGAGATGGTACTTCCCTCTTCCTATTTCGACAAGTTAAGAAATTAATACGTAAGTTGCCATTGAAGATTTGCTTCACCTTAATTTAAAGATCATGAATAAAACTCATATAACATTTTCCTGTAAATACAAATTAAAGTTGTACTTAACGTTTTCATTATATATTCGTTATAACTATTTATTTCCGTACGTCTTCAAATTTTGAAACCATTTCATAAATGAAAAAAAAATAACTCGTTTTGGGAAAATACTGTATGGCATTACAGTAGAAAAATACAGATGTTTTATGTCAGAAAATAAACTATACAAAATGATCATCTAAGAAACCAATCATTCATGGATCCATTATATAATTAAAAGCATGGGTTAACACTAATATATCTCATGCAGAAGATTGACAATTTGTTTTAAGTGGGACCTTAGATGGACTTCAGTTATTATATATTTTTTTCATATATTATATAGATTAATATGTTTAAACTCGGAATATAATCAAGCAAACATAATAAGAGAGGACCTGAATTTACTGGAGATTCTTACTGGCAATTAAACTAATCAAAGCTCACAAAGTTTAAGCTATTGCAGTTAATGAAAGATGCCTTGTGTGAATTTTGACAAGAAGTTATAAAAATAATTTTTAAAGTAGAATGGAATGGCTGTATTTTCCGGAAGTTATTTTTATTTTATTTCCAAAGGCGGATTACAAGACAACTGCAAACAAAATGGAAACAGAGAAAATTGACAAATAACAAGAAACAAAAGAAAGGAATACCTCTCCCCCTTTTGTCATCGGTTTGTTTACTAGCCGCCCCATCCTCCATTTGTAGGGTTTCACATCTGTTGCCGCGTGGGAATCGGCCCTATTGCTGTCTTTCCAAAAATATACTAGAAAAAAAATGTTTGGACATTTCTCCTCTTTATTTAACTTTCCTTTCCTCCCGTATTTCGCAATTCCTTTTAGGAGTGGTTTCCCTGCGTATCCTTTTTCTTTTTCAAAGTCTCTCCTTCTCATTAGAAGGGAGCATATCTGTGTGTGTTCGCGTTTCTGTTTTTTTTTTCTTTATTTTATTTTTGTATTTGCATTGTAATTGTAAAGTACTTTTACTGTATTCTTCTTGCGCTTCTCAAGAATTTTGGGGAGAGCCCCTCATTCGGAAAATTTCTGTATATGCATTTCGTTTAGTATACAAATGAAAAAAAAGTAATTTCTTGGAGGGTCAGTACGCATTTCGAAACCCTTTGGGTGAGCTCGATTCTCCCGAGTAGTAGTAAGTAAGTAAGTCCACAGTATAGTCTATAT
>BMAO01006906.1:0-71575 GCA_019973975.1 Trichonephila clavata | reverse complement strand
AAATTCGATAATTTTTTTTTCTGTTTTCCCAAATAGAATAGATTCAAGCGATAATAAATAAGTTATCGCCATTTATTTGATTTTGAGTAATCTGCATACAATAAATGTCCTTCGTCAGGCTTGTTTTGTCTACGCAATCTAGAACCACACCTGCACACTACTCACAGGTACGCTCGCGTCCTTCAACACTGTGAATGCCATGCCTACCGTCTTGTATATATAAAGATGTTATTGTAGAAACGACGTTAACTGTTTTGCTGTGAAAAATCGTCTTCTAATTCCTGCCCAAACACCTTGAAATAAATCGCAACAATGCTTACAATAAGCTTAATTTCCCTCTTTAAATTTGACTGTCATATCAAGAATATGAAGATCATAATATTAAAGTTTTGTTTTGCTAAGTCCGAATATTTGGAAAAATATAAAAAACTATTGTTTTAAAACATTAAAATATTTTTTTTTGATAATTAAGCGTTGCATAATCAGTTGCTTAATTTAACTCTGAAAAGATTATTATTTTGCAAGTGTAATTTATAATTTTATTAATAACTATACCATTTACAATGTTTATGAGTATCACAGTACTCACATATATAAGTGCAACATCTAAATAAAAATATAAAATTGATAAATCAGATAATCGTATCTAATAAGTTTCTGAAAAATCAGGTAAAAAATAAAATTTTAAAAAAAAAAACATTGCAAAAGGACGATAAAAAGGTTTGAGTTGTGTAGAATTTGGGATCCATTGTATTAAAAATTGATTATAGAAATGCAATTATTTTTATTTTCATGAAAAGAAACTCCAAAATAATTATTGTGTGTGTGATAAATTTTTATTCTAAAAACTAAAAAAAAAATCTCAATTTCGCGGAGCTTTTACATTTTTTTTCCAGCAACTCTGAAGAAATAAATGATAGTTTGAAAAAAACTAAAAAACACGCTTTTATACTGAATCGAACTAAAAAGTAAAAAAATATTTTAATATAAGAATAAAAGGATTGACGAGAAAATTAATGTCATTGGGGTAAAACCGTGGGGTGCTTTGTACTACATTATTACACTAATTCAGCTTTTCGGAATGGAAGTTAGGAATCATAACAATTGATACATTTATAGAATACCCCACGCTTTTACCCCAATGACATTAATTTTATCGTTAATCCTTTTATTCTTATATTAAATATTTTTTTACTTTTTAGTTCGATTCAGTATAAAAGCGTGTTTTTTTAGTTTTTTTCAAACTATCATTTATTTTTCATTTTTTAGTTCGATTCAGTATAAAAGCATGTTTTTTAAACTATCATTTATTCATTGTTGAGTTTATCCTTGAGTTTGACATTTGAAGCTGGAATTACGTCTGTATGGAATTAGTCTTGCTCTTCAATGGATATTAATTAACGGGTCTGAAGTGTATTTATTCTCTCCGTTTACGGGGCCTCGGATCAGTCCCGTATTGTTATATTAGATTCAGTATCTATAGAACAGGTCAAACAAATAAATGTATGTTAAGAAGAAAAAGTTCGAATTAAAAAAAAAATTTATGTACCATTTATGTACCATTATACAACGAACTAAAAAGTATAAAATTCTTCCTTTTTTTTTCTTTTTTCACATTTCCATGCATTGTCATCCACTTCTAAGCTATGGTCCAAATTTCAAGTCTCTATCTCCTCGGAAAGTCACACAGTTTAAAATATATTACAAAATTCAACCCGGACAGACATTAAAGAAAGCGAGTTAATAAAAGCATAATAATATTAAGTGTGAATCTTTTTTTCACCTTTCAAACGTATTGCTATAATGTTAATTCGTATCATCACTTTTAAATGTATTGCTTTATGAAAATAAAAAATATTTAGCATTTAGAACAAAATTATTTTTTTTCACATGCAAGAGCCTTTTTTAATTTTAATTTTCAGAAAAATGTTTATATTATGGCAAGAAATTGTTAACATACACCCAACTCACCACTTTCTCAGATAGAGAACACTTTTTTTGTTTGTTTTACTTCTATTAACTGCAAGTATATTTTCTTGCATAAAATTAGCTTTAAATTCAAAACACTCGCTTTAGGGTTACACCACATTCTTTTATTCGCTAAATCTGAAATTAGTCGCCAAATCTGAAAATGATGTATGAAATTAGTCGCCAAATCTGAAAATTGTATACGGAATTAGTTGCCAAATTTGAAAATTGTACACGCAGTAAGTCGCCAAATTTGGAAGTGGTATATCGCATTGTCGCCAAATCTGATTATCCTTATTCCTGACGATCCTGAAAAGGACACTGGAACAAAATTAAGAAATTATTGTGTTGTCATCGGTCCTTGACAGGTGTGCAAAATTTCGAATTAATCGGACTTTTTAAAAGGGTAAAAATCGGTTCCAAGATTCCGTTACATGCAAGTGAAACTTATAAAAGCGTGTTAAAAATAAAGACATTTTCTTGTTTTAAGAAAAGTATCGTAGCGGGAAGATAATGTGTGTGTGTGTGTGTAATGTGTTAAATATTTTACATTTCTAAAAAAAAAATAAGGAGCAAAAATGAAATCAGATTAATATAAATTAAAAATCGAAAGCGAAGATATAAAAAAATTAAAATTAAAATTATAGGAATCATTTATTTTGTAATCATCTTTGTTATTTGTAAAAAGATGAAATTCGTGGAGTTTTAGCTGTCAGTTGTAATGAGACAATTAATAAATATTTTTGTCAGTAGATTATATATTAGTGTATTAAAACACGCACACAATTTTGATATAATCACAAACACCATTCCAAATTAATTTATTGATACTCTCACCTTATTTCAGTGCTTAATTTTAAATGAATCTCCCACTATTATATAATTCTTTTTAGTTATAAATTGTTCAAATACTGAATACGCCCTTAGTGTATATAAAGGGTCGGCAACCTATGGCACGCGTGTCGCATGTGGCATGAGGTTCAATTTATAGGGACACTATGCACTATTCTACAAATTTGTCAATTTTTGCGTGGATGGAAGTTGATAAATCTGTAATTGACCTTTTATTTGACAAATATCTTCTGAATTAGAGGCACTTACGGCATTACGAAAAAGTCTGAAAGGTAAGTCTAAAGATAAATTTACAGCTATTTTGTAAATTATTGAACGCTATAGCTAGAGAGATTTAATTGTTTGAAGAGAGAAAATTGTATGTACTCCCTCCTTTTTCTGCTTTTGGCTCTACATATCTAAGTAAAAAATCTTTCCTCATATTAAAAATATTTCAAGTGCGCAAAGAAATTGTTTAAGCTTAGAATCGTATCAAATTGGAAGTCACACATTATACCCCTGATTTTGCTGTATGAAAGTATAGCGGTGCAAGCACTAGGTTCACATTTCAATTTGTACTTCTCTTCTTATTTAACTATAATGAAGGAATATAATTAAGTTTTTGTGGTCTTTTTCTTATTTTAATAAATATGTTTAAAAATGCATAATATATGCACAATTTCATTTTTTAAAATTTTTATTGTAGAAATAGTTATATTTCATGCTATTTATTTTTATCCTAAGAAATATCTTTAAATCATGAAAAATCAATATATAATGAAACTGTAAACCTATATTATTGACCTGTATTCTCCAACAATCACGGAAATCGAATTGTTTCAATAATGTCCTACTGTGAGGCACGCTGAATCGTATTGGTGAATTGGTTTGAAACGCCATAGCCACCCCTGGTGTATTTTGAAATAAAGCAACGAAAGTAAAATTTGTATATAAGTCAAGAATACAGATATAACAGCAATAATTTTAAATTAGTTTGAAATAAAAATTGTGCTTTTACCCCTTAATATGTAGAATAAGATTTAAAATATTTATATTAATGTTGACAAAATCTCACCACTGCTAATAAAAAAACAAACATTTTTGCTTATTTCAGAATCATATTCTTGTGAATTTTTTTGAATTCCTTATTTACGGCTGTCTTCACTTAAGATTAAAGAATAGGGGCCGAATATGGAAATTTGTTTTTCAGATATAAAGGAACTGAAATATTAATATTATATTCTGACCTCGCTATTCTTTTAAGGGCAGCATATTTTATCACACTTCTCATTTTTGCCCAGTTGACACTTTTTTCTAATATAAAATGTGTTTTTTTCGCATTTTTTCCCCTATACTGTTATGCTAAATGAGGTATCCTTTTACATGTTAAAAGAAAAGTTAATCATATATGGAATGTTTTGAAATTTTAAAAACATTACATTGTAAGCAGATGTATAAATTATAATGCTGCAAATTTTC
This sequence comes from Trichonephila clavata, assembly GCA_019973975.1. Taxonomy (NCBI): domain Eukaryota; kingdom Metazoa; phylum Arthropoda; class Arachnida; order Araneae; family Nephilidae; genus Trichonephila; species Trichonephila clavata. The sequence continues at coordinate 67,297 of BMAO01006906.1, read as the reverse complement.
GTGGAAAGAGTAAGACATTTTGCTATCTAAAAATGTGCTTCGCAATTAGTTCAGAATCTCTTACATTTGGCGAAGACAGCCTTAAAGCATGCTTCACTCAGAACAGTTCAAGAATTCCTGGTAGTGACTGCCATCACATTTGGTCAAAAAAGTAAGAAAATAAACTTGATAAGTATTTTTAGGTTCTTTCTAAGCGTTCAGGCTCTACAGCAATTTATGCAGTCTCACAATCTCGTCCGTGAACCTGAAATTATCAGAAATAAATGATGTTTAAAATTTTTTATCCACACGGTTATAACGTTAAATGCTTCAATACATTTATTTTTTCCCTCAGGTAAAATAAAAGTTTATAATCATTTAACGAGAAAACCACGTTGCTGAGAAATGTTTCGCTTGGAAAATATCTATCAAAATTTGTTATGTTAATTGCTACAGATGTTTATAATAACGTCATTTTTGTACTTATTTACACATAAGGAAATACATAAAAATATATCCGTTTTGAGAAAAAGTTTAAAGTAAACAAATGTCGGAAAGTAAATGATATAAAGTTAAATTGTTTGATAAATGCTAACTGCAAACATTGCATTCGTAACATCTTTATAGTTATGTAAATTCCTCCATAATCATTAACGAAAATGTTTGAGAATATTTTGATATAAGAAACCACTATAATAAGTTGCTTGACCTCAATGCAAAGAATTTAAATGTTTACCTGGAAACGAGGCGGGGAACTTAAAATAAGGAAAAGAATACAAAAGTGGAAAACAAAAAGCCGTTGAAGAACTTTTGATAGCTTAACACTATTTCCTAAAACCTAAATTAAAAGTCAATGGTACTCTAAAAGAGGCAAGTGAAGTGAGAGAGGAACTTTTTTTTTAATGTTGCACTTAAAAAGTGTCTCAGTAATTAAATAATATCTCACCTTTTCTTTTGCATATATCTAAGCCGATTCCTAGACTATCTGATGTATGTTTTGCATCTAAGAAGTAGTAATGACCTAAATATCATTGATTTAATAGAAAATCTTACGACTAATTATATGTCAATATCTCTCTGCATATAATGTGCACTCTATGAAATTAAACCATCGAAATGCGCTGTCTCTTCATTATTTCTGACAACAAACCAAAAAAAAACGGAATTTCACTGCCTATTGAAACTATGTAATGTTTTCATTTGAATATTTGGTGAAATTGTCGAGTCGGCCACTGGTCCGCTAAATTTGAAAAAATCGCCAATTTGGCGCGTTTTTCCGTGTTGTGTTTTGGAGTAGCTTCCCTACCACAACACGCAACGCCAAATGCGAAATTCAAGATGGCGGAAGGAAAATCATTAAAAAATAGCATTTTAGAGTTTTGAAACTGAAAATAGCTGCAAGAATTATGTATTTAAAAATGGCAATAATTTCACTTACCTTAAAAAAATTAAGTATCTATCTCATCATCTATTACTTCTGCCCTTTTATTCCGACATTTATGATGCGACGGCATATTTCTGAGGCATTTTCGTATTATTGATAAAACTATACACACATATCCATACTACTTAATTCAAACCAAGACCCTTTCCTTACACTCATACACACATAATGATTTTCATCTTTCACACTCAACTGATACCTGCAATATCCATTCAAAACCATCATTTACTTTCTTATCCGTTCTTTTTCTCAAATCCATACTTTTTCCACATTTCGGACATGCATACGATGATCCAACTAAACCTTCTTTCATTCACCATTCTAAAATCGCTTTCTTTACGAACAGGGGGGAAAAACAGGGATATTTACAATGCTTATAATACAATCAGTTACAAAACTTATTTTTATATTGAGGGAACAAGAGCTCGCAGGCTTGTGAACAGTCTGTTCACTTCACATTAACTAATAATCGGTAATTTAAAAAAAACGTACTGCACATGCGCAAATATCTTGAAAAACTGTTTAAATTAAAGAAATGTACTCCGATTCGACCTCCTTCAATGATACAATAAATGCATCAAGAAACCAAAACAGTGTATTATTCCATTCAATTTTGCTAGATTTTTATTTCTAAAGAAGCAATACTTAATAATGAACAACGCATAATGATTTCTGACTCGAAGTTTAGATATTTTCTGTCAAGGATATAATAAAAGAAAACAGCATAAGTACAGTTTCTGCAAAGAAACAAATCTCACTTTACGTCCTCTAGATTGACTGTAGCACGATGCTTAATTAAAAAAAATGATTTTCTTCTTTTTTGCAATGAAAGAAAAATATCCACATAATTCCATCAGTATCAACACAAAAAATTAAATAAATACAATATTAAGGTTTAAAGCACATTAAACTTATTGCAATTGTGTAATTTGAGTGACACCAAATTAGAAGTTTGTTTTAAAAATTTAAAACACTATATAAAAATATTAATTATTTAGCTCCTTAACTTAGAAATTAAAACCTGAACATTATACATAACATTATCAAGTTAGTAAGCTGACTACATAGTACGTGGCTTAGCGATGGGCAGTAGAACGTATTTTCGTCCTGTTCCTTTTTCTTGCTTAGTCACTGCTCCTCTTCAATTCAAGAAATTTACATATTTGGTTGGATCTTCATATCAGTTCTTTCTTTAGCATAATTAAAAACAAGCCACATGTTTTAATCGGTGGGCGGATTTTCTTGTTCTTCCTGGACTGAGGTCTGTTGACTTAAGGACTGGAACACTGTCCATTTTTATGGTATCGTCATGCAAGTTAAGGTAAAAAGTTGGTTGTGAATACCAGAACTAAGATCCGAGGATTGACAATACCAGAACTGATCTGAAGCTGGATTTTTCAATTTGTGTATAGGGAAAAGATGTAGTGGTCAGGAAAGTTATGAACACGTTTATCCCACAAATTCCTGCTAGCATGGTCAATTTGTTAGACAGCTAAAGTCTTGAACGAATTATTAATCTTGATTGTTTTCCCAAAAAGGAGGTGGTTTAAATCCAAACCTTGCCATAACCTACATAAGATCAATTTTGGGTTCAAGAACAAGAATTGTTGAGATCGGGAAAGAGCAAAAAACAACAGTTTTCGGAAGAACTTTACTCTAGTAGACCATGTCTAGAGGTAGGTGGGCTCCAAAAGGAACATCACAAATGTTAAATCGAGTGCACTCCAGCTAATAAGGTTGGAAAAAATACAGAGTAAAACACTACTCAAAATAAACTAATAATTTATTTTAGTTTTTAAAACAGAATATCACATAAGATTACCATGCCAGCTCACCAACTAAAAAGTAAGGCAGCACGTAATAAGTAAGTAATAAGCCAATAGTAAGCCAAAGGCACCACGTGTGAATACATATTTTGGTTGCATCGGCATACAATCTTTCTCCAGAACAAGGTAACCATTGTAATTCAATCAAATTCCCACTCATCCAATTATTCCACAAGAAATTGAAATACGAATCAATTTCTCATAAAAAAAAAGTGGTATCGTTACAAAACAATGAGAAATTAAAAGAAAAAAATATTACTTCACGTATTTTTAATGAAAGGAAATATACTCACAGAACGCGCTCTATTAACACACACGCACACACACACTACCCTTCTCAGGACTATTACTCCATCATTAAAGTGATATTGTCTTTCACAGCTATTTTGACAACCATTCTACAACTTAATAACTGAATTAAAAACATCACTAATAAATGTTATATTTTTAACATGCGGCAATGTAAATTCTTAAGTATATTCTTTAATTACACAATCTTCCTTTCAGAAATGGCGAGGTCCATTTCCCGCAAAATAAAAAAAAATAAAGCTCTTCTTATAAGACCTCTGTTTTATTAAAATTACAAACATACCGATATACCGCTCAGAAGAACTGTTGATTAAAAATAGTTTCTTCGCTAACCTGTTACACTATTAAAAAGGATTAAAGATACATATCGAGCAAAGAAATATTGTAACCAAGCCAACAATTGGCCAATTAACCAAGCCTACATCAGACAAGAAAGCACAACACTTAACAGAAAACACAATACATAATAGACAACACAACACAGAATAGACAACACGACACAGAAAAGACAACACGACACACAATAGACAACACGACACACAATAGACAACACGACACACAGAATACGCAGAACTTAACAGACAACACAACACACAATAGGCAACACAGACAAAACAACACAGAATTGACAACACAACACACAATAAACAATACAACACATTATGGACAACACAACACACAATAAACAACACAACACATTATAGACAACACAACACAGAATCGACAAAACAATACAACAGACACGACAACACAACACACAATAGACAAAATAACACATAATAGACAGCACAACACATAATAGACAGCACAACACATAATAGATAGCACAACAAACAATAGACAACGCAGACAAAACAACATAACAAACAACAGACAAAACAACACCTAACAAACAACACAACACATAATAGACAACACAACGCACAAGAGACAACACAACACACAATAGCTAACACATCACAACACATAATAGACAGCACAGCACAGACAAGACAACATAATACAGAACACACAATGCAACACAGAATACACAAGACAATACGACATAGAATAGATAAATCAGCCCAGACTAGACAAGACAATACAGAATAGACAAAACACAGAATAGACAAGACAACAATACACGGAATAGACAAGACAACACATCACATCACATAACAGGCAACACAGAATACACAAGACTACAAAGGAAAAAATACAGTACGAAAAACAAAATATTTAAGATAAAGAGACAAGGCTACAGAAAACAGTTAAGACACACACACAGTCAAAAGAAATGAGACAAGATAGACATAATTTAGAGAGAGAGAGAGGAATAAAAGACACGACGCACACAGAAAGAACACAGGAAACACGGACAAATACAACACAATATAGGGATGACAAGACAGACAGAAAGCAAGACAGGACACATAAATAACACAAGACAGAGAAGGCAAATCAGACAAGACACGACACAACATTATAAACCAAGGCAACACAAGACCGAAAGAAAACGCAAGACATAAGGAAACACAAGACAGAAAAAAACACAACCCCTAAGACAGATAATACAGATGTCCGACACTTATTCATGCTGTGAAGTCGGGCGCGGTTCAGTAGTCATTTAAAGCTAAATCCTTGAGAATAAATACTGTGCAAGTTAAGAGCTAAATTTTCAAGAGTTATAAGCAAATTGTACAAATGAAACATGTAACCTGAACAGTATGGACAAGCACCACTGAAAAAAAGAACAACCTCAAATATTTTATGAAACATATACACTCAATCTTTAAATGAAGTCCAAGAGAAATAAAATCCCTCTTATAAAAGCTCGCAAAGACTCTCTTTTGCGCAAACATTCCCAAACTCAAGAATTATCAGGGAAACCCATTCATGGAAAATGCAAATCAAAGCATTTCAATTTCAAGAGTTTAAATTTAGACAAAAATACTGGTTTATTCTTAATATCAAATTCAGACATTAATGCTTTTAACACATCTTCAAAAAACGATCTTGATTCAAAATCGTACCAAAAGCCTGAATTCCGTAACTTTAAATTGCAAATAAGAATCCTGAAACTATTTCAATTTTATCGTAATTTGATCATAAAGAAATGAACAGGAAATGACAGATAAAGAAAATGAAAAATTTCTATGGATGAATCAAAGAGAAAATATTTGAGTGAATTCTTCTCTATAAGGTAAGACTTCAAAGTTAAAAAAATACTAAAAAAATAAATAAATAAATTGAAAATTTCCAAAAATTTAGCTATTTATTAAAATTTATCACTCTTCACTGGAAAGATTTCCATACATTTGTTGATCTTGCCTCGTTGACTTCGAACTACTTACAGATGAGAGCATGAATGTTCCGTGTTGGCCTCTAAAATCTTTCGCTGAATGGTGGGGGGTTCATCACTTTTACAAACATTGAATCTCAATCGAGATTCATTTGGAGTAGTCTGAAAGCCATGTTAGAAAAGTTGGTCACTTTTATCTAGATGATTTGCTATCTTTTATATATGTTGTCCACAGGAATATACAATCAGACCTCGATTTAAAGAATTCATCGGGTCCGAACGTTTTGTTTGTTAAATCGAGGTCACATTTGTTATATTGGGGTCCAAACAAAGTACATTTTTTGCACTTACCTTTTGGACATTCTATAATAAGCAACAACGCAAAAGTCCATAGTTAGAAATTATACACTTTTTATTCAACAGCTAAAAATACTACTATTATAGAATTATTACGCATCAGTTAATTCGAAATTTTAAAATACTATAAAAGATATTTGACAATCTGCTTGATTCCTGAATCGAAAGAGTATTTTTCGTCTTTATCCTGAGAAGAAAATACTGCGTCATTTACATTCTGATACATAAATTATGTTTTCGAAGTTTCCAAATGATGTAAGGCATTAGAAAATGCAACAGTTTTGATAAAAGTTTTAATTGCCAATTTCTGCATCAGAATCGTTAATGGCTCCGACAAATCAACAATTTCCAATCAACAATGAATCTGCCTACCTATGTGCAACAACTGACGATAAAGAGTTGCACAGATAGGCAGTCCGTCATCAAATGGAACATAATCGTGAAAACGTTAAATATCCCCTATGTTGTGGAATTGGATGAGATAATAAAGGAATTTCCTGTCACACTAAAGAATCAAACGGTTTAACATATTATTACAATTAAGTAAATGAATTTGCCAAACATGGTATAAATGATTCAGGGATGAGTCAACGTTCAATCAAGATGCAAAACAGAAAGAAAATGAGAGAAAGAAACTTTTGAATGTGAATGATACAAAAGCCGCTAATGAGAAGATTACCTAGTTAAAGTACGGGAAACTCTTGATTCCGCAATTAAACAGAGAAATCAGTTCAGTACTGATTATATATAGCTAGATAATCTGCACATTAACGATTTTCGAGCTTTAATGGTAACATTTATATCCTGTCAAAACATATAACGTACATTTTCCTTCCGTAAATCCACAAATTTCTAATTAAACTTAAATCTATCGCAAGAAATTCTAAATTATTAATTGTTGGAATATGAAATCTCAATGACTATAATTATAAAATCAAATAAGGTCATAAAATAAAATTAATTTCAAAATATAAAAATCTACTACCATTTAAAATCTCAAGCAATAAAATTTATAGTAGTAAAATGAAAAAAATTACTAAACTAAAAAAAAGAGTTAAAAATGTTCGAGAAAAAAAGTAAAGCACAAAGTACCTCGTCGACGAAAGCTGAAAATATCACAATGAATAAATACGGAAATAAACATTTAAATTATGATTATTTTAAGCTAACTTAAAAAATACACATAAATATCGAGTCTAACGATCGAATGACAAATAAGATTTATTTTTGTATGTAGAAAATGTTTCCACTCAATACTTTGAAAAAGTAATTATTAAATTGTTGCCATAAAAATAATTATAATCGTCACGTGCACTTTTAAGATTATGTAGAAAAGTAAAAACTACGAAAAAAGAATCGTTTGCTTGAACTAAAAAAATCAAAAAGCTAAAGAAAAAAAAGTTGAGTAGTGAGTTTTTTTTTTGGACTGATGTTTGGATTATTTATTCAAATTATGGTATTTTTCATTAATAAGGAAAAATATCAACCTTTTTCTTATTTAGAGATATGTAAAGTTCTTGTTTTGAAATAGAATAAGTTTTTTTTTGTGTTAAATAACTTTCAAAAGACATTACGGATTTAAAAAATTTTATTTTTATTTTTAGTGAACATGTATTTGTATACATTATTGATGAAATACAGACAAGTATTTTCATTTGAATTGTTCACATAAATATATTCCTTTTTTTTTTTTTTTTTGCAATAAAAGAAGACAAAGTGTTTCAGTCATAAAACACACACAATAATGACTTTTCTTACTTTGCTTCTAAGAAATGTATTAAAAAGCAAAATCATGTAAGAACATGCAATCTACCTAACGCTGGGTTTTTCAAAAAAAGTAGTATTCCACAAAAAACTTTTATACTTGCTCATAAGGCTTATCATTGGGCTTTTTTCAACTTTTTATATATATTCATTATAAAAGTTCTCTAAGTAAGTATAATGAACTGTGAGAAAAATACCTTATATTTTTAAAAACAACTAATAATGGGATATATTTACATAATTTATATAAATTAAAGAACCGTGTCCGCGTAGTAACAAAACCAGATGTATCATTTTCCAATCATATCGGCCAAAATGGCCGATTGAAAAATTTTTTCTAATCAACCACAAGTTATATGATTAATTTAGTCTCTAGAATCGAGTTAAACTCCAATATTATGGCATTTAATGCGAATTCGCTTATTTTCAAAGTACTTTTTTTGCATTTTTAACAAACTTTTATATTTAAATATTCTTATTACTATAGATAATATTTATTTCATGACTAACATAATTTACTAACTGGTGATTTTATTTCATTAGTTATATAAATGATAGAATTAAAATACTAAATACTTTCAAACCTGTTAGTCGCATTCTGGAACTAAGTCAAAAGTCAAGAAGATCCTGTTATAGAAAGTTTTCCTATTTTATTTCAGAACTAGCTGCTACCCGCCCGCTTCGCTGGGTATTTCATGATGTTTTATAAATTTTTACTGCTTATATATATGTATAAATTATTGATATCTAAATCCTAGCATTAAGAATTCGATTGAATTGAAAAATATACTTATACCTGTAACTGTCACCTGTTGATAAAAAAAAAGGGCAGAACTCATCTAATTTGCATTTTCTTAAAATCTCTAAAATTGAAGCATAGAATGATGTTTGCTCTTTCGTAACTCAAAAACCAAGTGGATTCCCCGCAAAACCAATTTTCGGTGGATCTCTACTCCGTAAATTGAACATGCAAGCCAAATTTCAAGTCTAAATCTAACAGAAAAAGGCAAAAATTTTACTATAAATATCCCCGTAATCCCGTTGAGAGCAGTTTTCCAAATTACTGCTCTTAGCGGATTTCAATTCAAAAAAAGAAAATGCAAACCAAATTTCATTATTATAAACCTTGTAGCTCGAAAAAAGTAATTTTTTTTGTCAATACGTCCCAGTAACCCCCTGCAACCCCCCAGAACTTGATTTGCTTAAAATTTATTCTTAGTGGATCCCTATTCAACAGAAGAAACATGCTTAACAAATTTCAAGTATATGGATCTAGCAATTAAAAACAGGAATTTTTTTCTGTAACTCCTCTTGACCACTCGCAAACATCTTTAGGGGTCATTTTTCATTTTACTCTTTGTTAGAGGAACTCTATTTCATGAAAGGAACATGCCTACCAATTTTCAAGCAGGATGATCAAGTAGTTTAAAAATGGAAATATTTATCGATTACGCCTCTTAATCTCCCGAAATTAAACTTGGTAGTTGATATTCGCGAAACCCATTTTGTAGCGGTTCTCTACTTTACGAAAGGAATCTGCTTATCAAATTTCAAGACTGTACGTCTAACAGTTTAAAAATGGGGATAATTGTCTATAACGCCATTTGAGCCCCCGCAACGCCACTTCTGGGTCTGTTTTCACAAAACCCATTTTGTAGGGGAATTGCACTCTATGAAAGGAATCTGCTTAGCAAAATTTGAAGACTGTGCGTCCAATTCATTAAAAATGCAAAAAAAATATCAATAACGCCCCTTGAACCCCTGCAACACCACCTAGGGGTCGATTTTCACCAAACACATTTTGCAGTGTATTTCTATCCTATGAGAGGAATCTGCTAACCAAATTTCAAGACTGTGAGTCTAATAGTTTAAAAAAAGAAATAATTATTTATATCTGCCCTTAACCCCCCGCAACACCCCTTGGGGGTCAATTTTCTCCAAACCCGTTTTGTAGCGGATATTTACTCCATGAAAGAAACATTCCTACCAATTTTCAAGCAGGTAGGTCAAATAGTTTAAAAACGAAAATATTTATCTCTTACGCCACTTATTCCCTGCAACGCCACTTAGAGGTCTGTTTTCACAAAACCTTCTTATAGCTGATCTCTACTCTATGAAAGAAATCTCTTTATCAAATATAAAGACTGTGCGTCTAATAGTTTAAAATGGAAATAATTATCTATAACGCCCCTTAAGTCCCCTCAACGCCACTTGGGGGCAATTTTCACGAACCCATTTTTAGCGTATCTCTACCCTATGAGAGGAATCTGCTTACTAAGTTTCAAGACTGCACGTCTAATAACTTAAAAATAGGAATTTATAACGCCCCTTAAACCCCCGCCCCCGCAACACCCCTTGGGGGTCAATTTTCCCAAAACCCATTTTGTAGCGGATATTTACTCCAGGAAAGAAACTTACCTACCAATTTTCAAGCAGGCAGGTGAAGTAGTTTAAAAACGCATATATTTATCTATTACGCCCCTTAATCCCCCGCAACGCCACTTAGAAGTCTGTTTTCACAAAACCCGTTTTGTAACTGATCATTATTCTACGAAAGGAATCTATATATATATCAAATTTAAAGACAGTGCGTCAAATAGTTTAAAAATGGAAATAATTATCTATAACGCCCCCTAAGCCCCTGCAACGCCACTTGGGGTCGATTTTCAGCTAACTCATTTTGTAGCGGATCTCTACTCTCTGAAAGGAATCCGCTTACCCAATTTCAAGATTGTACATCAAGTAGTTTAAACATGGAAACATTTATTATTAAAGCCCTTAACCCCCCGTAACGCCCCTTGCGTTTCGAATTTCGGAAAATCCTTTCTTAGCTGATGTCTACTCTATCAAAGGAACATGTCTACCAAATTTCAAGTCTGTAGGTTGAATAGTTCCAGAGATTTCGTGATTAGTCTGTCAGGTCAGTCAGTCAGTCAGTCAGTCAGTGAGTCGCTTTTCTCCTTTATATATATAGATTAAAATTTCTTGTAATTAATGCTATATTATGTTTTAAGAACTCCTTTTGTTATTTTTCTATTTATTCGTTCGTTATGAACTTTGTTTATTTCTTTCCAATGTGTGTTTTTCGACTTTTGAGTAGGACTTCCCTTACATTAAAGACTTGATTTTAAGTACAATAAAATAACTACAACTAAAAAAAATAACTTAAAAAAAATTCTTCTTTTCCTTATTACAAGAAATTCAAGAACAATTAATGGATCATATACAAAATAATTATATTTAACTTGATTTTCTTTTAAAATGTAAGCTTTCAATTAGTAATTTACAAATACAAAGAGCTAAAATTACTAACGCACGTGTTACACATCTATTTGGATTAGATTCAAAGGAATAAATGTTTTATAATTTTCAAAAAAAAAAAAAACCCTCAAAATTTGAAATTTATAATTTAAAATTTTTTTTTCGGATTTATTTTAAAGAATTAAAAAAAAATTGTGATTACAAAAAAAAGTGCAAAATGATTAATTTAATGCCTGCAGAAAAATGAATTTTTCCTAAATTTCCAATCTATTGAGGAAGAGAAACCAGAACAATAATATACAGATATTTTCGTACTTTTACAAAGAAATTTTGCTGAGAATTTAAATTTGAAAACTGGTTACTCTAACAAGCCTTTGTTATCACTGCCAAAAAATAAAAAGATCACGTAAGAAAGAAAAGTGTTTTGCAATTATCCTTGAAAACCCGCTGTGAAATAAAATGAAAAGATTAAATGATGTAAACAGTTCCAGCCTTTTATATTCTTGTGCGGGCAAAACACAGATTATATAAATTGAATCTGTTTAGAATATGCATAATATTTTACGACTTGGAGCTGATCGCTTTACTGATTTTTTTATTTATTTATTTAAACAGTAACAGCTTGGAACGAATTAATCGTCTGATAATGTGTTAGCAAAGCATTATAATTGTTCTTCATAAAAAAAAAGAATACGGTATACATGAAACTAAATTTCTGCTCTATTAGATTCAAGAAAATTAATTGTGTGTGTCGGTGCTTATTCATTATAAAATTTCAAAAAATTCTAAATATTCTTAGAATTGCTTACTACCCAAGATAAGATTACTTGTCAAAACAAATGTAAAGCAAAACTTACATTTACTCGTTTCTTTCTGAGGGTAAATGAGTACAAATATCTATTGCTACGAACTAAAATGGAACCTATTTTTTGAGAACATTAAATAGAAATAATGTACTAAAGCTATGGTGAAAATATACTTATAAATGCGTCTCTCAACATATTAAGTATATGCTGCGTAGTCAAGAATTCTCGTAAGTTTGGAGAGACTAATGTTCCATTTTTTCAAAGATACAATGTATTTTTTACTCGAATTTTTTTACTCTTATTTTTCGGAAATATAATCTATTGTATTAAAACAGAACTAGGTGCATTGTTAAATTAAAAAGAAAACTTTTATTTTATTTTATCAGTTACAAAATTATCAATAGCCTTTTTTTTATATTTGAAGTTCCATATTTTTGTCTATTTTTCTGATGTCATCATTATTTTTTAATTTGTTATTGCTCCACTTTCATGGTCTTTGTTTACTTTTTTGTGTATTGAAACGAACAACAAATATTTTTTTTCTCTTTGCGCAACATCTTTTTTTTAAAATGCTGCGTTTGAATGGTATGACTCAAACTATTTCAAATGTTTACATTTTTTAAACTTTTTTTATATTTTTCAATAATTATATTTCTAAAATAGACAATTGAATTGAGAATTTTCTCTACATCTAGTATTACGGCTCGGATAATTTTGATTAATGTAAGCAAATAGATACATTAATTTTTTACGTTAATAAAAAGAAAAAAATCCTCAGAAATTTAACTGACACATATTGATTGCAGCACTAAGAAGTGGCAGAAAATTATGCAAATTTATATTCCCTTCCAAGTATTTCAAATTATGTGAAATGCGCACCTCTCCCCAGCACACGTTGAGCAGAATATAAAAGTATCTGCAGAATAGACAACATACCCACCGCTATTTCTGCAGAAAAAATTGCAGTGGAAATGTTTTCTTTTCGCAGAGGACGTATGCATGTTGTCTCCGTTGGCGACAGCCTGGGAAGCCCTACTATTATTGTACAATAGTAAGGCTTCCTAGGTCACAGGGGTAGCAAACCATTATGGATCAATGTGGCATTTTTTGAAAAGGAGCGTTTAATGAGGTATAGAGGTGGTGTCTACTAGTTTTGACTTGTAAGTATTAGAAAAATAATAAAATTAAATACGAACAACTTAAAACTCTTTATTTACTACAAAAAAATACGTTTTGCACTGTATAGTTGTAAATGTTATAGTTATAAGTGTAATTCAAATTAAAGTAACAATAATGTGACTTCTGTTGTTGCAGATTGGATGACAAATAACTTATATTAGGATTGTAAGATGTTACTTTTAGTAGAATGCATGCTTAGAGTCATCTGCCAAATGGTTTCTAAGCAATTAATTATTTTCGCTATGGTTCCCTTTTTTGACAAGAGAATTTGTGATTTGTTTCAAAGTGCCTTTTTACGGACGATGTTCCGCATACCACTCTTCCAGAACTTAATACACACACCGCTCTGTGTCGCCTTTACTAATCATGCCATATTCCTAGATTCGAACAAGTTTGAAATTCTCTGTTTTTTTTTTATTATCTTGCACTTTTTGTACTTTTGCTGATCGAGCCATGTTAAATAACAGTTAAAAATCGTAAATGTAACACAAATAAACCTTAAGATATAGTTATGTCAACGAAATTGACAATACTATGCGTAGACAAATTTTGCATCGTAAGCAATTGTAGTTCACGACGTAACACTAAGGCAAGACAATAACAAACAAGGGTGCCCATGACCGATCACTCTCGTTTGTTCGTAATACTTCATAGTGAACTTTGTTATTTTGAAATAAAATGCAAACCATTTTGATCACTCGCGTGCCCAAAATATTGTGTCGCGTGCCATTGACTCGCCATCCCTGTTCTGGGCTGTCACTAAAAGACGATTTTACTATGGCAAGGGTAGGCAACATGTTTTGGCTCAAGGGTCACACTGTGAGAGTGGAGGATGCCGGAGGGCCGCACCTTTTTAAATGACTGCATTCTTCATAAAAAATAATAAATATAAGTTTAAAAAAGTAACATTTTTATTCAATTTATACATTGTACTAATTTCATATTGTCTGTTACTACAAGCACATTCAATTTTAGAATCAGTTTAATTGGACAATGATCCCTGTCACACTTTTTTTTAAAATCAGGAGTGAGATTGCTTGTTTAAATTCTCATCACAGTCTGTAAGTTTACGTCAGCCAACTTCAATCTATATTTATGGATCTTTATGCAAGATAAACTTTGCTCACAAATATACGCTTGTCGACTGAAATTTCCCAGAAAACTTCTTCATGCATGGACATTTTTCAACTGACAAAGATTTGTAAGAGTCAATTAATATCATAGCATTAAACATTTCCTTCGCACTGTGATCGAAATGCAAGTAAATTAATTCAAGCTGTAGCCCTTTAGATGCTGTATCAATATCAATAGTAACGGGATAATGGAGCAAATTGAATTTAGGCTAAAATATTTTAATATCCTGAGTTCTTGAGACCTCGTCCTCCAAACGGTGGTATGGGTAAAGCGGACGTGTTCCGAACGGACACATAAGATTTCGTGGTCCGAGTGGACACTCCGAAACTCATCGTGGCTTAAGTGAACACATTTCCCCCGGTCTTAGAACAGATAAAGAGTGCAGATAAATAAGTAAATAAATGTTTTTAAAAATCGTAAATATAATTTAAAACAGAATTTTAAGTGGCAAATCTCTTTCACGTAGGACAACGTTTTTTTTTTATATATATTTATATTCTTATATTTTATATATATATATATACATTTTTGTCAATCAAATTTAATTATTTATATTAAATTGTTAAGATATTACAGTGCGAATGCATTTTAAATATAGCAAAATGAAATAAAAATAAAAACTTCCAGAGAAATATTTAAAAATTAATAGTAAGTAACAGTATAATGAAGGGTCGAAACTGCACAATAGATGACATGCGGCTGATTAGGGAAAGAACACAATAGGTGCAAGAATGTCAGCTCTGCCCACCCAGCTTCCCTCATGTATCCGCTGTAGCCACTGTCCTCTCTGACCACGTCTGCTCTGGCCCAACGAAAGCATCTTGAGATCCCCAAAAAGGCAAAATTGTTAAAAACAAAGAAAAAAAAGAAAATTAGAAGAGTTTTTAGTATGAGCAGAGAATAAAAAAAAATGTTTCATATGCTTCTGAAAAGAACTAAACAAAGTAAATGCTGAAAAAATTACAATTTTTTACTTTAAAGCCTGTTTCCTCAAAATGTAATATTTCTCACTTTATGTACCTTTTTCTCAAATACTACTTATCATACAATCCTCAAATTTTCAGTGAGTAGACTTTTAACATGTTTACACATTTTAATGGAGTGGATTAGATATATGTATCAAATGTCTTTAGATATAAATTTTTAAACTAAATTTTAGAGCAAAAAAATTGGACAATTTTTAAAAAATTCGTAATCCATTTAATTTTTATTAAAAAGACAAAACCCTTCGTTATAAAGTGTTATTGATAGTACATGTAACCTACTGTAAAAATTTTATTCATGGGAAGTAAGTAGTTTCTGAGAAAAAGATACATAAACTTACGAAATTTAACATGGGCTCTTATGGACGTGCCGGACCCCATTAAAACAGTATTATAAGTGGTCAATCTCTTTCACGTGGAATAACGTTTTTTTCCCCCTGGAGTTTTCTATTTTTGCGCTCGATTATCGAATTACAAGGATAATTACTATTTTCCCAATCAAATTTAATTATTTATAATAAATTGTTAAGATATTATAGTGCGAATGCATTTTAAACATAGCGAAATGAAATAACAATAAAAACTTTCAGAGAAAAGTTTAAAAATTAATAGTAAGTAACAGTATAATGAAGAGTCGAAATTGCGCAATAGATGACATGTGAGTGATTAGGGAACAATAGGTGCAAGAATGTCCACTCTGCCCAACAAGCTTCCCTCATATGTCCGCTGCAGCCACTGTCCGCTCTGACCACGTCTGATCTGTCCAAGTAACCCTCCAAACTGCAGTGTGTGTGCACTAAAAGTGTTTCTACAAATCTCTTTGTAGAAACACTTTTAGGGAATAGGGAAAAATAAATGCGAAACTCTTTTCGATCGTGCATGGGAAAGAAATCTCGGTTCAAACCGGATTTTCTGATTGCCTTGGCGGTTCGTATAAAAATTCTTTGCGAGTCGCATGTGACCCGCGGACCACTAGTTGCCCACCTCTGTGCTAGGGGCGTGATGATAGAATTGAAAAAAGCAGGTTGAGGGGCCATGCAACAAATATCACATGACACTCACTTGGACGCGTCCACTGTGCACAGGATGTAAAGATGGTTAAACAAAAAAAGGCAAGTTTAAAAGGCACCAGTGCGGATTAGATTTTGCATTGTTTGTTTTGAACAATATAAAACAAAGTAAATAAAGTTATAAGCGTTGGAGTAATTTCAAAAGTATCATGTTTTGAAGAAAAAATTCCTTATTCACTTAGAGATAAAATTAAGTATTGTTTCCCATTATTCCTGTTTACAAATGTATTAAAATTATTTGTTTTCATTTTAAATTATTTATTATTACTAACTTAACATTTTCATTTAGCCCAATTTTGATTCTCCATTACTTATAAACTCTGAATCTTTTGACTGTACCTTAAGATCGATCCACCAGAAGACTTTTCAGCATTGATAGAAAGAAATTGCTGCCGAAAGAGATCTACGAAAATCCTATTGAAATTCTAAAAGAATAATTATTCACTTGCTGCTTACTTCCTGTCTAAACGCCTGCAGTTTTGTTTGCAAATTTCGTAAATATTAGCTGTAGATGTGTAAATAAATATCAATAAATCATTTCCCTTGGAAGTATACACCATCATCAACATTGTTCTCAATACAGAAAACTGTAAATTCATCTGTATGTTCAGCTGCAGGATACACACTTTGATCCTTTTTCTATCTTAATGGAATTTTCCTTTATTGGAATCAGTTTTAAAATACAAGATTTAAAAAATATTCATCAAATTTAAAAATACTTCATACATCTTTTCAATAATCTTTAGACAAACTATGTACCTAATATCTAGACACGGCCTTAACGTAGGGAAGACAACCTTAACTCTCTTAACTCTGATTAAATCAAATGTGTAGTTGTAACAACACATGAGACAGGAATTCATAAGAAAATAAATAAGGAATAGAGATATTATCCTTGAAATAGAATACTTTCTATTGAGCAAGTTATACTGCTTCTTGCTGAATTAAAGTCGCTAATTACTAGTTAATATTATACATCGTGGCTCAAATGAGAGAGAGAGAACAACAGATGCCGTAATTTTATTAATAATTATTCCTTTACCGTCAGTTTCTTGAATAATAACGTTCTTAACCCTTTTCCTTTAGTTTTTGATTGCATCTACTTTCGTGTATTTAGTAGCAATGGTTTTTTAATTTATACGAATTCTTTCATTTTTTCCAATTTTGTTTGAATTTGTGGATGACTATGCTGGGTTGATGGAGGACATTGAATTTCTAAAATGCGTGTTCAATATATTTGCTAAGGGTTAACGATGTTACACAAATCATAGAAGAATAATTTAATTTTAATACTGCTTGCGGTGGCATTACGAGAGAGGAGGGTACCCAGAGCCTGACTAACACCAAGTACGTATTTGGGTTTGGGGCCTCAAATCCTGATTTTGCAGGGGGGGGGGCTAACATTCTCCGTTACGCCACTGACTGACAGTTAACGAGAGAAAATATGTGCGACACATTGCTACACGACATTCTACAGAAAGGTAAACAGTATGGAATAAGAATATAGTGTTGCCAAATGACAGCAAAGAAAATTTAACAGTCTAATCAGTTCGCTTTACTTCATGTAGTGACAAATTGAACGTTGTCATTGCAAGATCACCAATATAAAAATACTTCGTGTTTTTTTTTTTTTTTTTTTTTGTACGATTCTGATCGATTTGCGACCCAGAATCGGATTGGAATAAAGCTTGCCTCAATCACTCATTTTCATTTTGCTTAGTATTCTTTTACTCAGGCTATAAGGAGGTATGTTTTGAATTTATAGTGCTATGTTTTGAATTTTTTGCAAAGAACAAAGAATAACAAGTAAGTGATAATGTTTCTGAAAGCAAATGTATTCAGAACAGGAAAAAAAGAAAGAAAGAAAAAAAAACACGTTTGCACTTTTTTCTCTCATTCTTTCACCACCATCTGTCAGGCACAGCTGCAATTCTAAAACAATTTATATTTAAAAAAGTAAATATGTACACTATGTTTGGTGAAAGATAGTGTTGGTTTTCTCCACTAGTTCTACACATACACTCTTTATTTCCTCCTTATGGGGATTTGGTACCATTTAGGCAAAAAAATTTTAATTTAAGGATTTTCAAAAATTTTTTTGATTGCCTCCTATGTGTGTATACTATGTTAAACAGATTTTGCTTTCAAAATTTCATAAATAGCTAGCCATTTAACTTTTTAAGGAAAAAAACTTAAAATTTGTGAAGTGATTTTAAAATGGTACTCCTCCAATAAAAATTTACATACACACATGAAATTTGCTTTACAAGTACGTCAAATTATGTATAACAAAAATTGGTATGGGTTTTGCGATAACATGATTAATATTTGTACAATATTTCTTTTTTATGAATGCTTATTGAAAATTCCTTAAGAAATGTATAAATTCTGAGTTCAACTATTTTTTAAAAAAAATAAGTATTGCTTTGATTTAAAAATGCATACCAACTTTTGTTACATGTACTATTAGCAATAGGTTTAAAAAATTCAAAGCATTAGGCACAATAGGAAAAAAAAAGCCTTAGCATTTTAAATGAAGACAAACTAGTTATTTTATCTTTCTGAGATAAGAAAGTTTAAAATTTTGATTCGCCATAGGGATGTGAATAAAAACGAACGTAAAAGCTATCATAATTCTGCGTTTTTTAAGTTTAGAGCTTTCAAATTTTGTGAGGTTATAGAAAAGTATATAAAAAATAATTTAGGCTAAAAAAGTTAGATTTGATTTTTTGACAGATTTTTGTCAATTGAATCGTATTGTGTCTCCTAAGAAATCACTGACAACACTAACTTATTATGCGTATGAAAAACGAAAATTCATAATTAAAGACATAAAAATTAAAAACATTAAATTGTGGAAGTATTATTTTAGAAATAAAAACCATCGGTCATCATTCTAGTATATTTAAGCCTTAAAAAAAATGGGATTTAATCCTTTTCTCATTTTTTCTTCAAACAGAATGCTATGATTAAATATTTGAATACGTTAAAAAGTGTGTGCATGAATAAGAAATAAATAATTTCAATAAATTCCTTTCACATTATATCTATCTAGAGGTATTTTAATTTCTTTAGGAATTTTCATACTTAATGCTCATAACAGACTTCATAACGTTTTTTGTTTCGAAAGTTAAAAAGTATAAATTGTTTATACCTATTATTTACGAACATTTTAATACTATTGCATTTAGCCTTTTACATTTTATTCCAAATACTTAAAACCATAGTGATATGCTCTAATAATTTATCAATAGATTTTTTTTTTCAATTTGAAGGAAAAATCTTTCATTTAATAAATACTCACGAGTTCGGCATAAATACAAACGAACTATATAAAAAATAGGAGGGGGGGGGGGAATAATTGTTCTAAAGATTTCTGCCACCCAGAGATATAAAAAAATTAATGTTTAAAGTTCTCATAACATTGCATACGAGATTTAATTGTTCATCTTCACCATTTTATTTACGCATTCTATATACTAGAACTTCCTTATCTATCGTAGTTTTTGCAATCCGTGAGCCTATATTTAAATTGTGATGCATTTGCATTCTTTGGTGACGCACATAAATCATATTTTCCTCTACATCGTAGGAAAAGAAGAGGAATGTTACAGTCACGAAATGCCTATGATTTAAAGCAAATATCATTATTTATCCATCCATCATATTATTGCTTATATGTGACCTTCATTTTTTCGTAGTTACTCTTTATAATTCCATAGATGTTTAATAACATAAGCCACACAAAGTGATTATATATAAATAAATATATATATACTACGATTTTGTGTTTGCTATTGTTTTTAATTTTTATCACGTATTATCTTACTCTATTATATATAAACAATTGTATAAAACCTTAATAAATGCATAGGGAGAACATCAGAGTTAATATGAAAATGACTCGAATCTATTTTAAATATATCGTTTTTTTTCCGAATATTTAAAAAGCGTCAAGATTAAATGTTCATATTTGTGACTGCATTATCTCTCTAGGAAAAAAAATATATAAATACCGCATTTACTCGAATCTAAGCCGCACTTTTTTTCCACTGTTAAACCTTACTGAAAATCGGGTTCGGCTTAGAATCGAAGGAAAAAATAATATTCGCTGGATGGGGCAATTAGAGCAATTACAAGTTCACGTATGAATTTAATAATTTATACTGCTGGTAAAATAACTAATTATTCACTTATTAATTCTCATTTTAAATTTATTTTAATTTCGTAAAATTAAATGTCGATAGATAATTTAACACTATTTTTCACAAAAACTTGTTGAAAATTTGGGGTACCACTTAGAATTGAATAATTATGGTATATTGATTACGGGGAAGTGCGATGGTGAAAAATGTTTCAACAAATTTCACATGCACTTTAATAGCTTCTGTTTGGAGTACTTGTTTAGTATTATCGCCATCTCGGATTTAAAATTAATAAAATTTACTTTAATTTAGTAACTATATTATGAAATTTCTTATGTTCGTGTGTAAAGAATGACGGGATAGAATTGATTGTTTAAAAAAAGTTACGTTTTATATTTGTTTTCATTGTGTAACGTTTTAAGTGCATTATAATTTATTTATTTTTATTGTTGCCTTGAAATTAAAAATAATAATTGTATTTCGAGACTCTCCTTAAAAATAAGATACCTTATTATAGAACTTTGTAGAAAACATTCATCATCAGAGCAAGGACGATCCTAGCAGGTGTGCAGCTCGTGCACCACGCGCAGGCGGCCAAAGCAAGGGGTGGCCACATATACGTAGTTCTATCAGTTAAGCAAAAATTTTTACGAATTTCTCAAAATAAAACTTATAATATATTAAATAAATTATATAATACTTTATATAACTTATAAATATGCTGAATTATAAATACCATAAAATCCGGTGTATGAATGAATGAGTGAATATTACCGTCGCACTTTTCAGCTACACGAGGACTTTAGGCGACGGACCTCATAATTTGGAACCATGGTCAAGTGACGAGGACAACACCTGAGCTGACACCCTTCTCCTAACTACCACACCAAAGGGAGGACGTTTGAGCTCTCGACAGATTTAACGTGCATCGCTCCCCTACGCGGTGGGCCTTCAGTGGTACTGGGCTCGGATTCATAACATGCCAGCCACGATCCGATACTTTGACCACTTGGCTACCGTGGCCACAAAATCCGGCGTATAACGCGCTCTTTTAATACGGAAAATGATATCGAAATTTACGGGGGCGCGATATACGCTAGGTATAAAAATGAGAGCTTTGAAAATAAAAAAAGAGCATAGACAAGAAAATTAGACTTCTACATGTATCGAAATACCGTTTATTTAAAAGAGAAATGACATTTCTCATGTGCTAAAAAGTTTGTAGCTCTTGAAGTACTTTTTGACTTATGAAGTGACTATTTTTTTCTAAAGAGCTTGGTAATACTTCTGTAATGACTTCAATCAGCTTATAAAAACAATTTATTACAAGGAAAGATTAACTATAATATTTTTACACTCGTTCCGAGATTGGAATCCCAGTCTGTTTTACAGTAAAGATCAGTTCCTCTTGAGCATCCAACTTTTAATGAGAATCACGTTAAGTTGACGTTTTTTTATCGGTAAAAAGGGCCAAAATACTTCGGCTTCGCTGGTCAACTATAATCGTGGGTGCGAATGCAGTGCGTCTTTCGCTGTCTATAGTTAGAGGGGCCTCCAATCGGTTCTCTCTCTGTATCGGTAATAGGAGCCAAAGTCCTTCGCTGGTCGACTAGAATCGTAGATGCAGACGCCGAGTGTTTCTCGCTAAATCGCTTGAGAGGCCTCTAAACGGTTCTCTCTGGTTCTCCCTGCAAAATCTCACGCCGTGCCTTTTAAAGCCCAGGTTGCTCCTGGTTCCTCTTTTCGGCTCTCCTTTGTCCCTTGTTCGTCGGCTCCTCAAACGTGGGAAAATTTTCAACCCATAAAGTCGGGTGGCCGCCTCCAGACACGCCGTCGCCAAGGATGCGTGAGAAACGGAAATTCCACACAGGCCGGGGAATATGTCCACTTCCGGATTCTAAGGAATGGTCGTGGGAACAGAGGTCAGAAATATTGACCACCCATTTAGGCCAATCCCCCTCGCAGCAATTAGGGAAGAGAAAGCGGCTACATCACACTTCAAACAAATTACTTCAAAACATAAGAGCACTGCTCACGTACATTTCCTGTTTCTTCGTAAAAAAAGAGGATGAGCGTTATATGCCGGATTTTACGGTAGTTATTGAAAAATCAAAATAATTCATAATTTTCCGATAACATAGCATAGTTTACGAAAAACAGAAAGTTGGTTCACACATAGTCCGTTAATGTTTACTCTTTATACACATTTTTCATTTAAGCAAAATTTGTGTTGTCCCCCCCCCCCCCCCGTCTTATCAGCGGTACTGGGAATCGATATTTAACAAAGGCATCTCAAAAATGATTTTTGTGAAAGTTGCTTTACAAAAATGATTTTTGTGAAATTTGCTTTACAAAAATATCTAATATGGCTAATATTCCCTGAGACATAGGAGTGCATTCAATATGCATTTGAGAGAGTTAAAAGTTTTCAGAGTTGAATAACAGATTTACAATTAAAAAAATAGTGGAAAGAAGTTATATTTTTGTGTCTTTTTGCATTTTATTAAACATTTTACTTTTTACGTTAAAACAGGTAGATGAGTTTATAACGTCAACAAAAAGTACGAGGGTCATTCTGAAATTTTTAAGGTACACACACACACACCACCTAGTTTTTTAAAGTTATACGTAAAAAACTTAAGGAGTGTTCAAAGTAGTCTCCTCCATCATCAATGCACTTTTGAAGAATTTTCCTCAGAATAAATGCCTCAAACTGTGTTCATTTCTTGAAATTGATGAACAAATGCTTATATAGCCACATCAATCTCTCAAGGAATGAAAACGACGTCTACGTAAGCTCTTTTTTAGATTAAAAAATAACCAAAAATCACACATAGCTAGATCCAGAGAATAAGGTGGTTTGTTCAATCACTTTAATTTGTTTTTGTTTAAGAAACTCAACTGCTAATCCAGCTGTATGGGAAGATACATTGTCACGGTGAAGCCTTAGTACCCTAACATTCACTTGCTGAAAATTTTTTGAAAGACATTTAGTGGTGTACCTGTTTGCTGTTACTGTCTTCTGTCCTTCCAACTTGATGGCTTTGACCAATCCCATACTTCTAAAGAAAACGGCATACACTACTTTTTTTCATTACTCGCTATCTTTTCCCCATTGTTGGGGTGGAATCATCTTCAAAGTCCCATATTTTGCTTTCTTGACGTGTTGGAACGTTAAAAAACAGTACGTTTCATCACCCGTTAAACTTTAAGAAATAATGCATTGGCCCCCATCATTTAGCAATTTAAGGTTTTAAAAAATTTTTTTTTTACTGATTCTGTACTCTTCTTTTTGGTTCTCAGTTTAATTTTGGGAAACCCAACGGCAAACTACTGTTGTTGTTGTCGTCGTGTCCTTCCGCAGGGAAGGAATGAAAGTTGCCATTGCCTGTGAGACATGTTGGACTTCTTAACAATAGATGGCGACACCACCTCCACAATTTTGGCATGGAACTGAAGGGGGGGGGAATAAAATAAAAACTACTTTTTTCACATGTAATTAATTCTTAATGAATAATTTTGTATATGGCTGCGGATCTAAAATTAAGCTCCTTCTGTATCATTTGGTAGGTACAGCGATTATCCTCCATTAATATTTTTCATATGGCAAACACATTATCCGGGATTGCAACCGACCGCGGTCTTCCTGTGGTTTCCACACAAAATTTCTTTTTCTCTTCTAAAATTTATTCTGCGCTAAACAATTTCAAGTAAGTCAATAAAAATTCGTCTGCTGTGTTAAAACACTTTGTAATTTCAAATTTAACCATTAATTTTTTTTTTTGTAACTTCTCGTCTGCTTGTATCTTATAAATTTCAGTTATCCTCGTATTAGTCAAAATATAAAAAATTCTCACGAGGGGTGGCACATTAGGTCTTTGCACGCGGGCTGACGATACCATAGGATCAGTCATGCATCAGAATGTTAAAGTTGTAATGAGATAAGAGTGAATAAAATAAAAAAAAAAATGAGGTAAATATGTAGTGCATACAAATGATAAAAAAATTCAATTATTCAAGGGATAAATTTAGTACACACAATATATTATCAATACCTAATTCGTGCTTTTAACAAAAATGTTTAAAAACTTATACAAAATATTATCTGTGACTACTGCTGTTAATTTTATATGTACACTATTTTTTGCTTTAGTTGGTAAAATATTCATTGAAAGAAAAACAGAAAATATTCGATTGAAAAGAGATTTATATATTAATGCAAAACCTATGAAATAATTATAAAAGATTATTCTTGTATATCAGAAGATTTATCAAAATGTTTCTGATTTTATAATTTTAAATACCCTTGAACAGAAACACTAACTCGACTCGACGCATGAGTTTTTTTTTTAAATTTCTTACTATTGCATAATGCCACTTAATTTACATTAAGCTGAAAATCAGTTTCTGCTCCAACTATTTTTGAGCTGAATATGGCCTCTGAAGGCTTTACCATTGATTCAGGTTTCAACGACATTTCATCTTTGTTGCCAGAGCTTTTTTATATAATCAAGGTACAATTTCATTAAGACTTATATTAACGTTAATTTTTAAGCGTTTTCTTACTTTTATATCGATGGTTTAAAATAAATGCTTTTTAGTGTTCCTTAAAAACAGAGGTTTCCAAGCTTTGTTGTCTCAAGAGACCCATTGACATGTTTTTCGGTTTTGTGTAGACCTCTACTTACCTAATACTAAATTTTTGCAAATTTAGCAAATTAAATGTTTCTTGCCAGCTGGTATAGTCCTTTAAAAGTTTTATGTTTCTAACTAGAGTGTTTAAAACTTAAGAAATACATGTGAATAAATTAAATTAAAATTTAATTAATATATGAAATAACTGTTACATAGAATAACTGAGCATCAAACAATTGTTTTTAATGGGTGGGAAGAATCTGTTGCTACAATAACAAATTTTCAACATTTGGCATCAATCTCTCCCCCCTGTCAGGTTTAACCCTACATCTCCTCGGTTAGTAGTAACTAATCTTTCTTTTTTTTCTTTCTGTTTTTGTTTTGGAGGTGGCAAGCGTGCTAAAACTCCTCCTCTCTGGGAACTTTCTTGAGATGCTTCGTAATTTGGGATAAATAACAGGTATAGCTTTTTAAAGCCAAAATTGCTGGCATTCGTATCTGAACTTTAGTTGATCTTTATTAGGGCTATTAAAACCAGTTCCTTTTGTAATCAGAATTTTTTTAATGGGACAACATGAATTCATTACCCACTGTGATATTACCATAGTCAAAGCATTCTCAAATCTAATATCAAAATTTGAACAAAGGGCATTAAAATTTTTAACATAGGTCAAAACGTCATTTTTCTGGCAGTTTGTCTTGACAAATTGTTAAAATTCGCGACGTCCAATTTTATATTCCTTTAGCTTGATTCTCTGGCAAGAAACACTGAAATGATGGTCCGTTTGGAATAAAATTTATGCTGTCGCCTTGTAACTGCAAGTTATAGATAACCCCTGCAAATTCAGTAAATAAAGCTATTAAATAGGTAAATTTGGTTTACAATTAAAAATTTTCTTTTAAAATTAAAGTCACGATCCAGTTTAGGCTATCGTAGACCCTCATTACCTCGGCATTTACACCTCATGGACCCCCAAATTATTTTTTCGCAGACGTGGACCCCTTGCAGGTCGTTTTAGATCCCTGGGGTCCAAATAGACCACTTTGGGAATCACTGCTTTAAATACAATTTTGAGATCTTACGCAGAATCTGAAATTAAAAAAAATAGAAATTTAAGACTGAGAAAAGGAATTAAATAAATAGTTATTCGCCACAAGTCAGTTCTCCATTCATTATTCATACTTTCAAATACGCTTACGAAATATATATGCAGTACTTCCTGTCAAGATCATGCCTGTTTGTGCTATGTTCCTCTGAAATTCCAAAAATACACGTTCAAAAATGCAGATAAGACTTTCCCTTCTCTCGAAGACAATTCATCCTTTCATCCCATTTTGACTTCATTAGAAAATTGGCAGCAGAAAATAACCATGGGTAATCAGACACCCTTGATGTCGAGATGAAACGTGATAACACTCAACCCAAGTTATTCGATGAAGAGGAACTCAACGCTTTCGCGCTCATCACACGTGACAGAAATGAAAAAGAACAGAAAGAAGTACAAGAACGTAAACAAGATCAAAAACCGTTAGCTGCATATTAATTACTTTAAACGGATGGTAGAAGTAGAACGCAGATGGTTTTTCTGTTGTTTACTTTGTAGGATCGCCCTTTTCTTCTTTTTTCCACCGCGTTTTGAAATGTTTTTTTGTCAAAATATAGGATAAGTCAGAAATTTATTCATTGATATTTTGAAAGAATCGCACAATTAGGATATTTTTTTTTTAAATTTAGACTT
The DNA here is from genome assembly GCA_019973975.1 of Trichonephila clavata. NCBI lineage: Eukaryota > Metazoa > Arthropoda > Arachnida > Araneae > Nephilidae > Trichonephila > Trichonephila clavata. The sequence continues at coordinate 40,385 of BMAO01006906.1, read as the reverse complement.
AAAATATCCCAATATTAATTTTTTAAAATTTAATATTATGTTTCACGTACACAAAGGATATAATAATTCATTGTCTATTTAGCTAATGAATTTGATTTTAAGTTGTTTAGAATCTTAAATCGAAATGTTTTTTTCTCCTTAAAAAGTAAATCATAAAGAATTCAGGTTTCCCGTAAAAGTCAAGAAAAATTATTTATAATATATATATTATATTCTTCCTTCTATAAAAGTAATTAATCACGAGTTTAATATTTACCACCATTTACTCTGAAAGCAGTGGCGTAACATACACCCCTGCATCGCGGTATGTTTTTAACCGAATTATAAAATAATTAATGGCAAAATCTGACTTTGCCGGGGGCCCTAATATTCTCCGTTACGCCACTGTCTATAGTGAGTGAATATTATATATATATAACATCCCACTGTTCAGCTACACGAGGACAGTCCGCGTAATTTTGAACCATGGTCAAGAGACGCGGATGACACCTGAGCTGGCACTCTCCTAACTACTACACCACACCAATGGGAGACGTTTGAGCTCTCGACAGATTTAACGCGCATCGCGCCCCTACAAGGCGGTCTTCAGTGGTACTGGGATCGAACTCATGACACGCTAGCCACGATCCGATGCCAAGACCACTTGGCTACCGCGGCCACGCCACTGTCTATAAGCTTATTAAAATGTATTTTAAAGATATGAGAAAACACAAGTGGTCTGCTATACTATGTATCTTTCGTCAAATTTATAAAATGTGTATACCCGTGTCTAATCTTTTGGCGGAAAAAAATTAAATGCAAATTTTACATCTAAAAATTAAGACAAAAGACAGCTCTGAATTTCTGCATTTCGAGCAATTTTTGTTCACAAGTATGTGTAAGTAGTGGCAGGGGCGGCTCTAGGGCCGGACAAACCGGACCCATGTCCGGGGCGCATTTGGACCAAATTTTAAAAATATTTTATTTTTGTTATGGAAAATCTGGAGGGAAAAATATTCAGAACGAGATAATTTCTCTTTTATATGAGAATATTAAATTATTCATTGTTCATAAAATTGAACAAGCTAAATATTATTCGATAATTTTAGATTGCGCCCCTGATGCCAGCAAGATCGAACAAATGACATTTATGGTAAGGTATACATGTATTGAGAAATCTAATTCTAACGAAGTTATCGTTAAAATTAATGCGAGTTTCTTTTTTTGTTTCCTTCCAGTTGAAAGATTAACTGGAAGAGAACTTTCAAATTTAATAGTTGAGAAACTTAAAAAAAATTAGGGCTAAATTTTCTAGATATGCGGGGGCAGGCCTACAATAACGGAGTGAGTATGAAAGGCGAGAAATCAGGGGCTCAGTTTAAAATAAGAACGTTAAATCCGCGAACAATCTATGTGCCATGTAGTAGCCACTCTTTAAATTTGGTATTTAAAGACATGGCAAAAGCATCCTTAGAAGCTTGTACTTTTTTTAAATATAGTTCAAAAAATGTATTTTTTTCCATCAACTTTTCGTTGGGTTATATTATTAAAATATATAAAGGGCATAAAACTTTAAGGTCACTTAGTGTTAATAGATGGGAAAGCTGAATAGAGGTTATTATCAGTTGGGAGGTTTTTATGATGCTTAATTTTGTTGAAATTGACAACTCTATAAGACATGAAGCCTCTGGATTATTAAATTCTACTTAACAATTCAAGTTCCTATGGCCCTCATTATTTGGTATAAAATCTTAATTGCATTAAAATCCAATAAGCAAGCTACTGCAAACAAAATATTACGATCTACCATCTACTATGGAACTGTCAAGAAATTGTAAAGATTTTTTTTAAGGATGTGCTTTTGATAAAATGCACTGTAATGCAAAAGAACAGGCCGTCGAATATGATATCTCTGCTAACTTAAAAGTGACGCAGCCACGTCACAGAGTTCGACGGAAAAATGTGAATTTTAATTATGAAGCACAAGATGATCCGATGGAATATCCTAAATTAAAATTCAAGATAGAGTTTTATTTTTTTACATTGGACGAAGCAGTTAATGTTTTGGAATGCAGATTTAATTTAATGAGTTGTTGCTAATGCCACCTGTCTGACGTAGTCAGATCGAGGTCCACGAAATTCATCATGGCATCGGGCTAGATTGTACGCCTGTCGTTAGCCGTAGCTTTGAGCACCATGCAGGTGACAGTACGTTTTGGCTCGGTTCCACCCTAATTTTGAGGGAGAACACCCTGGGTCAGGGGCCTCCCACCAACCTTACGAGAGGACTTGCGGCTCGAAGCTATTTAGAGTACCCCCATGCCGCGAAGGCACTATACATTTACAAACACCCATGTCTTCTCCGGGATTCGAACCCAGGCCCAATGGAACAGGAGTCAGTGTCGCTAACCACCATACCGAATGAGCGATTAATGAGTACTGACAGTAATTGTTTCCAATTTTTGTACAACATACATGATTTAAGAGATCCCTTAAAACTTTAATGAATTAAAAACTGTAAGAATTTAGAAATGATGTTCACCGAAGGAAAATCATTGGATGTAAACGTGCATGATTGAGCAGATGAGATAATGTCAGTTTCAGCTTTAGCAGGCCAAAAAAAAAAAAAAAAAAAAAAAAAATCCCAGTTGAAGTTTTAAAATTTATTTCAGTTTTAAAATTTGCTCCACAAATCTTGCTATTGCATTTATTTTACTTTCTTTGCTAATAAGTTTGACAAGTGTAGACATTAGTTTCTCAAAATTAAAATTAATAAAAAATTTCTTACTGTTCATAATTCTAAAGATAGATTAAATGGCTTAGCTACATTGGCTATCGAACATGAAATAGCTGAACAAAGTGATCAAAATTAAAAGTCAGAAGAAAAACAGTGGTAATTTTTTATGTTTCAGTTTTTAATTTTGTACTGTTAGCTCCCTTTTTCTTCGCAATGAATATTCAAGTTTTATAGGTGTGCATTTATGAACAATTTTTAACTAATAGTTTTTTTTTACTTTGGGGAGGGGGGCGGCATTTTTCATTTCTGTCCGGGGCGGCGAAATTGCTAGAGCCGGCCCTGGTAGTGGAGCATACAAACTAATTTTATACAGGAGGGGGAGGGATTACACTTAAAAAAAACACGATACGCACAATTTTCATGCTGATACTGAAAATTTATTGGTGTATAGAAGGGGTTCAAACAGTGGCGTAACAAACAACCTCGCGATGAGGAGTGGGGTAAAGCCTTACTGATGCCAAGTACGTTAGAACCGGCTTGGGGCCCCAAACCTGATTTTTTGCATTGGGATGGGGCCCTAATATTCTCCGTAAAGCTACTCAGTTCAAATTTTAAGTCCCATCCATGTGTACGGACATTTAACTTTTTAAATACTCATTTTTTATCCCAGTGCACACCCAAAATCTTAATTGCAAATATCAATAGATGGCACCACCATACAAAACCCCATACCCCCTAAATATTTACATTTATGAAGAACATCTGATAATAGTTTTATTTTCATTTTAAATGCAAATTGCTTTTAATTGCAAAAAATAAAATGCTCTCAGAAATAAAAGAATATAGCGAAAATTCTGTAGAATAATGCTACTATTCTAATCTTTGCTTTTAAAAAAAAAAAAACATTATAATTTTCAAAAAAAAAATACTTATTCAAAACATTAAAAAATGATTCTAATAGTAATTTCAATAACAGAAAAATCCTTATGCTACAATTTTTCAAGCAAATTTAAAATGAATTGGGAGTTAAATTTTTATAAGAGAAAGAGACACTTATAAAAAAAATAGAGAGAAAAGGGATCCTTTTTCTTGTGAAAGAATTCTAATTAATTTCATTACTAAGTTCTAACAAAAAAAAGAGACCATGGCATGCACCTTCACGACTGCATAAAAAAAACACCTTTTTTTAACCGACATGTATAAAATATTTAGTGAAATATCTCTTTTTGTAACTGAAAGATGAGTTGAATTTAATTAAAACAATCATTGTCACAAATGTGGAAAAAATTATTATGTGCAATAGAAATCTAAGTTTGAGTAAAGATAGTCACTTCTCAAATTTACCCTCACTATCTATCAAAAAGGAAAATTTATTCACCCATAGACAACATTTGGAGGTTATCAATTCTGGTTTTAATGCAATTCAAAAAATAAATAAAATACTCTAAATAAAAAATATATCAAACCTTTACCAACAAGTAAATACAAAATTTTGAAGAGAAACTCACAATTAATGATGAATTAAAAATAAAATTCAAGAGTAGATAAAAAGATATCTGGTTTCATAGACCCATAATGACAATGTATCCTGTATAGAGCAAGAATTTTTAACAATGATTGTTTTATTTGGCTAAAATTGGCTGTGCTATAACGAATTTACTTTTTAAGAAAAGGAATCAATACATATAGCCAAGTGAAGTTTATGAAAAGGAAAAAATACAAAATTTGTACTTTATATTTACAAACTTTAAAAAATGTGCCGTGCTTATTCTTTACATTAATGCATCATTTTTTTTTGATTTTTACTCTGTAAGTTAGAAAAAAAAATGATTTACTTGTAGAACATCTAATGGTGTTTAAATTACAACAGAAAAATCCCTACAATTAACATAACAATGCAGTGGCACACACAGAAATTTTTCAAGAGGGGGGGGGGGGGTCAGGATCGAAAGTCCACCATTCTCGTATCATGCCCCAATATGTTGCCCAACATATTCTTTTGATTTAGTCAATTTTCAGGAACAAAAAACAGTAAAAAATTAATTATTGAAATAATTAGCAACAATACTAATTTATTGTTAACAACAAATAATTAAATTTTACATATTTTTCACAGGATTATAATCTATCAGAGAAAAAAAATTCAGAGGGCCTTGGGGGGGGGAGGTTCAGACACTGGGACCCTTCCCCCTTGTGTGGGCTACTGTAACAATGGCATACACACTTTTATGGGAAGGGGGAGTATTCTAAAGAAACATGTAGAAGAAAGTGCTTAGGTGTAATCTTTGTTAAAAACTAAAATTTTGTTGGTCTTTGAATGCTATTGCATTCCAAGGACGCATCACTATTGTTTACCAAAGACTAGGAAACCCTGAGTATCATATGAGTATCTCAAGGCATAAGTCCCATACTCAATAATGCTATATGCAATTACTTTACAGCAGTGGTTCCCAAAATCACAGTGCCCATGGACCCCTTTATATATCAAAAACCTGGTCATGAACCCAAAGTGAAATAACTATTTTATATAATGCATAGTAGAAACCTTATAAATTTAACTTTATTTTTAGAGTAAAAATAAAGTATTAATATATAAAACATTAATATCTGAAGTAGCATTTATTCAAATTATAACTTTGCAATGTAATCTCATCTGATCTAAGCTTTTTTTTTATGTTATCAACATCACTGACAAGAGATTTATAGTTTTAACTAAAAAAAAACTGTTCTCTAAGGAAGCTATCTTCCAAGTAAATCCGGGGATACAGGTGTAAATCTAACACACTGCACACACTATACATGGTATAAAGATACAAAAAAAACCTCAGCCTCAATACAGTAAGCAAAAAAAAAAAAAAAAAATGCACATATGATAAAACTGCATGATTATGCCAATAATTCACGTTCTTTATACCTTATATATATATAGAAATTTCCTATTTTTGCTTTAAAAATTTATGCAGAACAGCTTAGAGAATTGCCATCAAAATAACAAATTTTTAAAAAAATGTGAATTTTGAGATGTTAAAATGCTGTAAGATGAGAAATAATACTGAATTTGGTGTGTATTAAACATAATGCAATGTAAGAATCTTACCAAAAGGTAGGTTACATTTCATTTTTTATGCAACACTGATATTTTTTTAATAAAAATGTAAAAGTAGAAAAACATATTTTTATTATAAAACGAATCTCTATTTAGATTTTATTAAAAAGTACAGTCATTTATTTTGACTGATTTGTTTTATAAATGCTTTATTTTTATATTCTTGAAAGAAAAAAAAATTCTCAACATATCAATGAATTATTTAAAAATAATTGAATGATATTTTTTTATATAATATATATTTTTTTTTTTCAAACTTAGTACTTATAACAGAAGAAAACTAAAGCAAAATGTCAAATGAAGAGTAGGACAATATATACAATCCAAAGAAACAGAGAATTCAATAAAAAATTGCATCCTAAAAAAAAATTAAACTTTGAAAATGAGGGGGGGGGGGGGGGGAAGCTTTTACATAAAAATTCCAAAGTTTGAATTACATTATAAAATCTGTAGCACGTTTAAATTTATATCATAGCTTATAAAAAATAAAAGACAATATAATTGTTTATATTAACAGCAAAAGTGCTTTGACCAGCTGAAGATACAGAAAACAATACTTTATGTAAATGGATAATCACAGTTAAAAGTTTTTATAGTTCCTTTTTTTAAAAATTAAAATTTGAGTTCCTTTTTTTAGTTGAGTTAAATTAAAAATTGAGTTCTATATCAAAACCATATATCATTAAAAAAAAATGTACAGTAAGGACTTCATAAATTACAAAAATATAGGCCTTAAAAGTTCTATTTTTGTAAATTTGAGAAAAATTTCCATCAAAATAATAACTTATTTTTTACAACCAGTGGTTAAACTTTCAAGTACATTAATTTTTTTTCCAGATCCTTATTTACAAGAAACGATTTAAAGAAAAGGATGATTTATATTTTTAGTAAACAATATATTTTTTAATTAAACTTCACAAGTAGATAAGATGACAAAAGAACAGCATACTATGAAAGAACAACAAAATTACAAAAGAATACTACACAATAAACATTGAATTCTCCTTAAACCATAACATAAGTTATAAAAATAAATTTATAATCTCCAAATTTCTTGAAATATTTTAACCACATAAATCTTTGATAGAATTGAGAGAATATTTTGAGTAATATTTATTTTTACATGAAAAAATACTATTAATTTAACATACAATACAACAAGATGGTTTTAAAAATATGAATACACCCACAAAATTAGATTATGTGTGAATTGTAACATTTCACAGAATCTGTTCAGTTCAGTTCATAATTTTCAGGTTTTCAATGAGTTCTTGAAATGTTTTTTTTTTCACGCACCACTTTTCAATCCCATTTTTTGGCTAAGATTAATTTTATCTCCAAGACTAAGAGCCATACCCTAAAAAGATTAAAACAGACAATTAGAAATTATTTATGTCAGGATTCAAAATAAGACATTCAAAGATATTAGGAAATACATTCATTTTAACTGCTCATATTTCTGAAGTTAGATGGATTAAAATATTTCAAAGTACAATAACCTATAAGTAAACTACCATTTAATACCAAGGAATATAATTTGAATATTTGTGGAAAAAAAAGGTTTTTTTACCAAAAAGATGTCACAGATTTTTCAGTGATAATACAAATATACATCCGATTTTTATTCATTTTATATATTCTGCAGCAAAATAATCAAACACACTAAAACCATACATATGCATGTGTATTTGTTATGAAAATAAAAACAACTGCTGCGTAAATCTCATAAGGTACTTTTTTCCCTTTCTTTCAACAGCATTACTTTATGCTGTGTCACATTGGAAATAATATTTTCGAAATAAATGCTATAAAAAAAATTGAGTCGTGAAAGATAAATTAAGCTACATGTGTCTTGACACAAAATAATTCTCAACTTAAGAAGTAATTAATTTAACTTTTTAAACACATATGGCATTTCAAAATCTTCCAGCAATAATAACAAAATTCTAATTAAAAGAAAATTAAGATTTTTTTGTTTACTAAGTACAACTTCTAAGAGTACTTAACAGTATTATTTTTAGAAGTAATACAAAGTTTGATGGCAATGAACCATCTTGCAACTCAGAACCATAGTCAAATAAATGATGAGGATGGCACTCAAAGCTCGCACACCAATTTAAAAAATTTCTACACCATAGGTTTTCAGTACAGACAAATTTTAAAAGTATTTCCAGTACATGACGGATCTTTAGTAAATAAGCATGTGAAAACCCAGCTTAATACAGAGAGAAACACTACTAGTCACAAAGTTTAATATTGTAACCAGTTTATATTGCAATACAATATAATTTTAAATATTTATCATAATTCAACATCCTCCCACCACCCAAAATAGCCAATAATAAGGCAAAATATTTATTTACTTGATTCGTTTAATATATATCATACATATTAGAATTATGTAGTAGGTTTTTTTGGGGGGGACGTAACTCAATTTTGAACAAGAGAGACAGTTTTGATGCCTGAACTGGCATCTCACTTTTCAAAAACTTCCACATCATGCAAATTTGAGCAACGACAAATTTAACATGTATCTGCCCCACTACATCTCAAGTTTTTAGCAGCAGGACATCATAGAAATAATGTCAGGTATTAGTTCACAATCTTAATAACGTTGTTGATTTAACACATTTTTGAGTATATTTTATTAAATACCCTTTAATAATAAAAGTACTGTAACCTTTTTATCATCATGTAGAATCTAAATTTCACATAAAATAATTTGTAAAAATAAATTAAAAAAAAATACCAATGAAAGTATACACCCAGTAAAATTCAGTTCTTGAGTGTGATGGGTATCATTTCAATTAAATATTTGCACAATGCCCTATTGAATTTTAAAACTCCTGTATTTATCAAATGAAAGTATAAGCGAAATAAAACAGATAATATAAAAAGCAGGCTAAATTAAACACACCTGGCTTTTTGCTCGAATTCTGATATGACCAGTAACTGCAGCTTCAGGAAGCATGGGATTCTTTTCAATGCTTACATTGGCAAGAGCATATTCTCCAAAGATTGATCTTGCATACAAATTTGCTGCCATGAAGCCACACTCACCCGATAATGCCTATAAAAAATATGAATCATTTTAAAATGATTTATGTAGAAGTTATTATATAAATTTATTATGATTGATCTTGAAAAACACTTACAGCAATTACTTTAATTTCTTTTGAATATGCTCATATTCGAACAAACAAAAAAATCAGACCAAGAACTTAAGTGTTCTTTTATTCATAAAACATTCTCAATTCTCAGTATGAAAGGAAACACGTTTCTACATAATTTTAACAAAGAGCATTAATTATAAAAAAGTGAATAAAGATACAAGTTGAAATTTAATAATGCTTAATTCAATGAACATTGACTATATCATTTTTGGTTTGACTGCTTAATGTGCAATTTTAAATAAACCGGGTGTAGTTAGTTGCATAAACCTTGGAGAATGAAAGAGAATAAAACCTTATACAACACTTGAAACAAGAGTAAAACTCATTTTCTAATTATCTTATCATGTAAACAAAATAAATTAGGCATACCTTTTCTGGAGTTAAACATCTCATATTTGTAAAGCCGATGAGGTGAGATAAATAATCGTAAAGGTCTGTTAAATTGGTATTTACTGAAACCTAAAGTAAAAAAAAAATAGATATATTAAAAATAGTTACATTTTTTAACACAAGTTTTAACTAGGAAAAATAGGTTCAAATATTACAAAAATTCAATATTTAATCAAAACAATGCATTTAAATTTTGTAAATAAAAATAAAATATATTTACTTTGTTCTCCCATTCAAATTCAGCCCACATTTGTCGAAATTCTTGATCAGTGCATGTGGCAGGAATAATGTAATCCATGATGTCAATATGTATGTCATTCAGTACAACTACACTTCGGTCACTTGCAGATCCAGATATATCGTACACTAAAAATTTAACAAATTAAAATGAGTTATGAGACTTATTTAGTACCAATACATTAAATAAAGTAAAGACATGCTTATCTTTAATAAATTATCTGCATACAAGTTTTCACAAAGAGTTAAAACACACACCCATTTACTACTATTTAAACATTTTCCATTCTATAAAAATTCTGGAGAATTTGCTAATAATCAGAGAATAACCTTTTAAATAATTCTTAAAAAGGTATTCCTTGCAATAAGCACAATGCAGTATGTTAAAAATTACTATTTTTGTAATAATACTAAAATTTACAGATTTATCCATTAAAGTCAGTGAAAAACTGCCACTGCTACAATTATTATATTCCAATATAAAAACATATGGTCATTGCCAACAATTTGACATAATGTATTAAAAATAAAACAGTTTGAATTACAGAACTTTTTAAAAAATTTATCAGAAAACCTTTGAAAATCACGTAATGCAGTTGAAAAATGCCAAAATTCTTTTTCACAGTACGAACAATTAAAAACAAAATATGGCAAAAGAGACATAACACATAAATTTGTCTTTCAACAATTGTGTTCTCATTTTGGAATTAAAAAAAATAATTATAATTTTATTAAAACATCTTATATAATTTTTTTAAAAAAAAAATTCATCAGAATACATACATGTTTTATAAAATTATTCGAAAAGCATTAAGTCTATAGTCTTTTATTTATTAAAAATTAAGTAAGTCTAAATTAAATTTGAGATGCATTTAATATTCAGAAAACTCAAATCCTTTATTTAAAAATATTTATAAAGACTTGAAAAAGAAATTTTTACACACAAAAAAATATTTAACACTAAGATTTATAAAATACACACATATAACTCAATGTATATATAAGAATTTAAGACACACCTATGTTGCCAAAGATTATTCCATTTTCAGTAGATGCAACTTTTACACTTGCTTTGATATTACAGAAATCATGAGGAGCAAGAATAACAGGAGATGGTTTCTCAACAAGCTTCAGATCACCTAAAGTAGTAATCAGATCAGACCAAAGGACTTAAATCACAGTAAAAGCAAAATTCACACACACACATATATATAATAGTAATATACTTAATATTTTAATTTCAAACCATAAACTATTTTTTACATTAAAAATGTTAAAAAATAAATATAATAATAAATTAATGCTATATAAATCCAACATAGTAAAATATTATTTAATGCATTATTTATACCAATAAGAAACTAAGAAGTATTAAAGTAAAATATACAGTCTATTTCTGCTGATTACATAATTACCCTAAAATCTGGCATACAATACACACCCTCATCTCCTTTTTACAGACCCCCCCCCCAAATGTACATATGCGATGCTCCTATGTTGTGAAACCATTTAATCAAGGTAATATTCCAAGCTTTATAAAAAATAGTATACTTCTAGCACTACAACCTTTTAAGTTCATAAGGAATATAATTTCTTTTAAATAAACAGTATTTCGATATATGTAGAAGTCTAATTTTTTTTAAAAGCTTTCATTTTTATATCCAGCATATAAAGCGCACACTTGAACATTTACTTTATTTTTTGTGTTAAAATTGCAAATTATACACTGGATTTTACAGCAATACAAGTTTTTTTACTGTATTTGTAAATAGTTTCAAAACTGAGTCAGCATATATATTTTAAATACTGTATATTCCAGTATATATTGTGCATTTTTAATACAAAAAAAAAAATAATAAGATCAAAATTTATGGTGCATGAGATACACCAAGTATGAAAACGATAGCTTTAAAAATAAAGAAAATATGAGCCTATAAGAATTAGATTTCTACTTATGCATTTAATCTCCTTTTAGAAATGTTTTTTCACTTTCTTGTATCCAAATATTCTACAGTCATTTTAAATTTGCTTTGGGTTATTTATTAATACACATCTTAAGGTTGATCTAATGGCATTCATTTGCCCGGAATAACTTCCATGTCTGTGTAGCACTGTCAAAAATTTCTTTGTACTATCCATTAGATGGGATCTGAACATACCCCTATCTAAAAGACTGTCGATTCTTTATAGCACATAAAAACTTTTGTCAAACATTTCTTATATACAATTTTACACTGTTTTCAAACATCCGTCCTTGCACACATAAATGAACACTTTTTAGAAAATTAGACTTGCGTATTGTTTTTTTTAAATTATAAGATTTAATGTAATGTCTGTTAAGCAGAAGTGCACTATGAAGAAAGTAAGATATTTTGTAACCTGCTGCTTTAATGTGAACTGTTTTTATCAAAATAAAAGAGCACTGCACCATGTACAATTAAGTCTTCTTCATAAAAAATGGTGTAGATTATACAGAGAATATATTTAAAAATTAAAAAAATGCATTTTGGAAGTATAACTGTGCATTATAAGCAGGTACTTGTAATGCATTGGAAAATACAGTGACAATTCATAAAACTTTACACAAACATTGAATTATAAAGATAAGAAATTTTCATAGTAATTTTTACAATTTTATGATCTACAACACATACATACTTCAAATATTCTAAATTTTCCCCTCTTAAATACATTAATCATTTGACTTTACAAGTCATTCGATATGTAGAGTTATGCTAAGAAAACTAACCACAAGAAAAATTTCCATAGCTATTAAATTCTATAATAATTTAAGAAACAAAAATGTAAGATATTACATAATGAAACAAATTCCATGACTATAAAGGCATTATTTTTATTTTATTAAAACATTATTACATATTACTAATACATTATTATATTTATTTATACATTTTTAAATAGAAAAGCATTAAAATTACAATAGGTTTAAATTAGAGAAATAAAAATCATTTACATATAATTTTGCACACATAAAATATTAAAAATAAGTAAATAGAGCTAAAACACATAACAGTGGAATGATTTTGACAAAACACTGATTTAAGATTGAGAGTCATACCTAGGGTAGCCAGTTCTAAAGTGCAGTTTTGAAGAGTATCAGATGTCTGATTGACTATAAGGACATCTAAAACAATATCATATTGGTTCACATGCACATAAGCTTCAGCATACACAGGATCAGAGAAACCAGTGAGCTGGGTAACTTTACTCAGTTTTGAAGAGCTTAAATCAGCAGCAGATTCTTTTTTCAAAGCACCAATTGCTTGGCTGAGACTCAATTCAAACATATTCTAAAATAAATCAAACATTCTAAATAGTAAAATACATATAAAGCAATTTATTAAAATAGAAAGACTTCTTAGAATAAGAGATACAACATTCATAAATAACATTGGCAAAATTTTCAAAGACATTCATTTCTTTAAGTTTTCAAACACTTATAAAAAAAAGTGAATAGACCTTTGTTTTTACTACAGATATTTATTCCACGTAAGCACGCTTTTCATATTCTTAGAAGCTAAAAATAAATAATATAATATGCTCATACAGTTTCTGCTCTAAGGATATGATTTCAAAAATCTACTTACAAATATTTACATTTTATGAATTATTGTATTTACTCGAATCTAAGCTGTCATTGATTCTAAATCACACCCAAAATTCTCAACATATTTTTGAAAAAAATGCTGACATCGATTCTAAGCTGCATCCCCAATTCTCTACATGTTTTTGATGATATATGATACTTAAAAAATAATAATAAAAAAAAAATTTAATGAGAAACAATAAGTTAATAAATAATTTTACAAGTATCAAAAACTCTTTCAAATACATACATGAACTGATAATTACTCTAACATTCAGTACTTCAGTAACATGTTTAAAAAATGATTAGTCTATCCTATTGTCACAGATGATTTCGGACATCGTGCAGGCATCACCACTTTCTCACATGGTGTTGTTTTAATGTTACACAACATCCCCCCCCAAAAGAATGAATTATAGAAGAATGCAAAAGAATTATTAAAGACTGCTGAACATTTACAAGCAAAAATTATATCATCTTGTTTACACCATCAATGTGTATTTGTTTCAATTGTGTCAAATTTTCAGAGGCTGCTGCTCTATTTCCCTTTTTTTCAACATATAAAATTGATTCCCTTTTCATACTTGCATCATAATGAACTCGTCTTGATGCTATTGCCAATATCTTTGATATTTAGATGATTAATAGAAAGCATATACAAAAAAACTTCCTAAATACAAGCAGACAAAGATGTTTAGGATACACCAAATCCTGGAGATAGACTGCGATATGGGATAAGTCATCGATGCAAATGACCAGAATGAATGGTAAAATTTTTTCTTCTGAAAGGGGTGGAAACTCAATCCCCGCAATTGAAACAAATATTTTGACTCTGATTCTACACCACACTTGGTTTTCAGTAGCATTAACACTGGAAAAATAGTGTGGCTTAGATTAGAGTAAATATGTTAAAAGGTTTGATATTAGCATTAATAATTTAATGAAATTTCACAAACAAGTAAAGAAGAAAGTCATGCTTTCTTTTGATTTTTACCTAAAATATGAAAACCTAAAAAGTCACAAGAAAAAAGTTATCAAAAATTGAAAGATTAAACATACTTCAGTTCCTGAAGCATCACCCTTTGCTTGCAGTTGGCTGAAAGTAATTGGATCATCAGTTTGTACAACAATGTTATGCTTCTCTTTAGCCTGATGAGAGAGAAAGAGGGAAAATAATTAAATATAAGACTTTCAGGGAAATACACATTTAATATAAATGTCTATCAAAATTTCAAATGAATTTAATTTGCAATTCATGTGCACATAATTTTCCTCCACATTTCAAAATATTCTATAGTATATTTAAATATTAAAAATTAATTTCATATCACGAAATTCAGAATATAAGTGAACTTTATAAAATGAGATACAATCAAAAGTTTTAACATACTTTTATATGTTTGAAATTCAATCATAAAAAAATAATTCTGAATTACTCTAATAAAAATGCTATCTTATTTCCTATTTAATTGGATTTCATTGAAAGTAAACAATTTCTATTTTTTTAAAGATAGTGATTTTAATTTCTTCATAAATCAACACAATGTATTTTCAGAAAGCTAATACTGACAGTAAAAAAAATCATCTATTTGAAATATATATACAGATAAGAAAATGACAAAATTTTTCATTAATTCAACTAACCTTCATATTTTCTTGTTCCTCTTCATGCTTAGCTGCTAACATAGCAGCAAGGGATTTCCTGCATTCATCAGTAAATATATTAATCATCAATGGTGATCGATCTGCCAATACTTTCAAGCTTAATGCTATTCTTTCCATATCATCATCATTAATTGCCTGAAGCCCAAATGAAAAAGAAATTAGAAATGCGACAAAATATTTATATATGAAATTATTTATAAAATGTAACAGAATAAAAATCATTTTAAAATCCAAGTACTAGAAAAACTTCATTTGAAAACTCAATTTTAATACATATCTATGTTAAAATTGCATCACTATATTTGCATGTAATAAATTAGCAGAAGATAAATTAAAATTAATGGTACTTATGTTAGTTTTTGGAAATCAGTGTAATAAGATTGTAGCAAATTCTGACACTATTTGAATTCAGAACTACTTGATAGCCATGCCTGTGATCTTTAAAATGTTAATACTATTTGCCTGAATAAAACTAATCAGTGTTTTATTTCAAAATATATATTTTTTTCAGGACCATTCAAATTTTTAAAAATGGGGATGTAGCACTTGAAAAAAACTCATATTGCAAGGTATTATAAACTATTTAGAATGCTCTTCGGAAATCTAAATCCTAGTCATAACTTCGTAAATGCAGAAACTACTTTTCACAAGCAGCAAGTCAAAAACAGGAGAATCAGCAGAATACTGAACTAAAATACACAGAAGAACAGCTTACCTAGAATCCTGTCCAGCTGAATTCATAAAATACTAACAAACTAAAAGACAGGCGTTGCATTAAATCTACTCACTAAAACCTTTTGTAAAAGAATCTCCACTTGAAAAACAAGAAAACATTTAAAAGCCTTGTGGTTAAATTTTAAACTGAATTTGATTATTTTCCTTATGTTCTAAATTTCTGTTTATCATGTATTCTTTTCTTATAAAAATGTTTCTGAATTTAGTCAGTATGGCATTATAATAATATACACAGGTAGAAGTAAACTTAACTCATTTTGCTATCTAATGTAAGAAATATTTTCACTGCAATTTGCTGAGTTTAACAATAATGGACTATGAAGGGTAAAGAAACATTGAAAGAAATATATAATTTTCGATGATTATACAGAAAAGTTAAAATAACAAATAATTTAATTTCTATCTTGATCATTTTTAGTAATTAAAATTAATGATACTCCCTCATATTTTTATACATCATTAATTTCAATTTTTGAAATATTTTTTAAAAAAGCTCATTATTTCACATTTGTACAGCAATTAAAGAAAAGGTTGATTAACTAAATTAATATCCAATTTTTAAAAATAATATTTTTGATACAAGCAAGCACTTTAATGCCTATCGCAAAATGTTGAAATACAAAAATTTCAATCATTTACCAAATAAAATATTTTTGAATTGAATCCTAAAAATTAATAATATTTTTTTTGACATTTAAGCAAAATAATTTTTGAGAGAAAAAAAGAAAGAAAAACTGCACGATTTTTCACAAATTACAAACAATGTCAATGCAAACCATAATTATATCATTTTATGCCCCAAAACAAATAAAAAGTGTTGTTACAAAATTAATCATAAAATGGTGTATTAAAACTCTATTAAGCAACTTACCTTAGCAGCTAAACCAGATTTTCCTAAATGAATGATGGATGTCATAATCAACATGGATTCTGCAATGAAAGACTGAAATAAAAAGCAATAAAATGTAAGAATCAGAAAAGTTCAAAATACGTTACAAAACACAACAGCACAAATAACTTACATTTTGTTTCTTTGGATCATGCACTAGAGTTATGTAACGAAGTGCCAACTTTGCCAAAGTAGAAGATAAAGCTGCACCAATGAAATAGTCTCCTTCTAACAAATAACCTCTCAATGGAGGTTTCTTCTCATCTGAAAGAAGAATGTTTTAAGAATAAAATGCCATTTAAAAATTAGAATAACTTTTGCAAAACATAAGAGAAATAACAAACATGAAATTCCAGATATATTATCCAGAAAAAAATTGTATAGATATGCAAAAATATACATTAAAAAAAATCTCAAAAATGATGCGATGTTTAAGTTTGAGGCAATAAGACAACAAATTTTATAACTTTAATAATTTTGGAAGCCTGTGTAGAAATCACATAGATCTTTTTACCATTCCTCCCATAAACACATAATATTACAAAAAAGGTTGACCCTTGGTCTCTTAGTAATTGACGTAATTTTGGCCCAGAGTCATTCATGAGAGCAACATCTGAGCTGGAGTTCCATTCTCCCAAACTATATTGACATGAGGACTTTGAGCCTCAACATATTTAACTTGTATCAGACTCTCTACATGGCAGGTCTTTAGTCACATCAGAACTCAAACAAATGACAGTGGAAACAATGCTGGGCATAAGTTTGTAAATATGACCAGTGAGGAAAAAGAGAAAATTGATTTTAACAGACGTAAGCTAAATATGATGTACATTTGAGTTTCAGAAAAAAATGTTTTATTTCAATTTGTAACGATACATAAAAAAAAATACTCAAAATGCTTACTCTTTGCTGAAGCTGGGACTGAGCTAAATGCACTCTGAGTTGCATAAGTGCCATCAGCAGTGACTAGTTTTTGTACAGGAGCAGTCATTGTTGAATCACTATCATTTTCTTCTTTTCCTTCACCAGATGCTTTTTTCATTTCATCATCTACTATTGGTATCTAAAAAGATATAATAAATAACTTTTAGTACAAAACAAGAAATATTTAGTTCTGTATATGAACATGAAACATACCTTTAAATTAAAATTTTTTTATCAGAATAAAAAACACAAAAATGGTAAAATTTATTATTTTATTCATTAGAATAAAGTTTAAAAAACTTTATGTACATTGAAAGTAAAAATATTTTTAATATGAGGAAAAAAACCCCGAAGAACATCCACAATATAGTTCATTAAAATCCAAACATATTTTAAATTTTTAACAGTGTAAAAAAGGTTCATAAAATATTCCTTATCTTAAAAACAATACAAATTATTTCATTAAAAGTGAAACTTTGTAATTGATAAATAATAATTTTTTTCCCTTTAAAAGCTTTTTTACAAGTAAGGTTTATTCCATTTTGTTAAAAATGAACTTCAAAGACATAGCAATAAAGTGAGAAGAGAGTGTGCGTTACATATTATTCACATAATTTAGTTTTCCAAATTACAATTAGATTAAGATATTACACAAATAAAGTTGAAATAACAAACTATACACATTTAATGATTTTCATACACCATCAAGTCTGTACTCTAGTTATTTATAACAGAACCAAAATATGTCTAATATATTTAATTTCTTAGTAGAAATTTTCTAATATAATAAGAATTGTGAATTTATGAAAATTTATAATTTCTTACATCTCCAAGACACTGGCGAAATTCAGTCATTACACTGTGGATATCTTCTACAGTTTCACAATATTCACCAAGAATCCACAAGGCACTACGATGAATTCTAGGGAAAATAAATATGAATTTATACTATAAGTATTATCAATGTTTGAAAACAACTTGTTATAAAAAGACATAATTTGCTACAATAATGGAAGATTTATTTAAAAACTTGATTAAACCTTTTAAAAAATACCCTAAAATTATACCACAGAAACCTTTTATTCATATGAAACATTATGTGTATTTAATTATTAAAGAAAGTTATATATTAAATTAAAAATCCAATGCACAAATTTAAACCAAAAAAGCAAAATTTTGCAAGTTGTAGAATTTCTTAGTGTTAATAAAAGAATGATCAATATATACAACAGAAAGAAAAACAAACTAATTATTGTTATACACATACTTTCTTTAAAAGTTAATAATAATTATAATGTATAATATTTTTGTACCTTATTTCTTTCCTTTTGAAATTATTTAAATTATTATTGAGAAAAGAAACAAGAATATTTATGATCCACAGCTTAACTAGTAATAAGTTAAAAATAATAATAATCAAATTTCCTTTTATTTCTTTATATAAAGAAAACAAATAAGCCTGTTAATTAAAAATGTGCTTACTTGGATGCTTTGATACTTGAAAACACTTCCAACAATTTTGTTAAAATAAGAGTCCTTAACTGTTCAAAGCGTTGCATGGCTTCTCGTACAAAAGCAAGAACATCAGCAGCTGCTTGTTCATTGTTATCTGACAAAAATTCTAATAGCTAAAATAGCAAAATTTAAAATAATTATGTACTTCATATAAAAATCCAAAAGAAATTCAAACATTTAAAAGATCAGAGCATTATCTAACTTTGAATAATTTACTTACTACTGGAATGATAGTAGGTGCAACGTCTGGAAATTTTACACAACAAGAATGCAATGTGCGAACTAACAATTGTCGATATTTTCCAGTATCTTCATGCTCAACTGTATTATGAGTTTTTGTTACTTCTTTCCTTAAAACCAAAACCATCTAAAAAAATTTAACAAAAATAAATTTTAGAGGCAGAAGGATAAATATAAAAGTATCACATATAAATAATTAAAAAACAATTGAAGTTTTAAAGAAAAAATTAAACAGTTTTGATACTTTCATTTAAAAAAAAAGATATCCAACAGTTTTTCTATATCTATGAAACTGAACTTCTATCTAAAGAACTTAATTTATGAATAACTATGATCAAATAATTGGTTAACTAAAAGTTAAAATTTTATATTAAAGCACTTTATCAAGACACATTAAATTCATCATCCCATAAAAGACATGAATATTCCAAATGAATTATGTCCAGTGTCTTTTTAAATGATAACTTGATTTAATGGCAGAGAAAGAAAAAAAACACAAGGTAAAAACTTATGTAAATGCTGGAACAGAAATACAGTTCCAGTTGATATACTACAATATTCCCATTACAACATAGGAATAATGGTATTTTCTAGAAAAAATTAATAAAAGAACGTTATTTATCTGAAAAGAAAAATATCAATCAGCTAATATCTACTAATATTGAAATAGAAAATTTATGTTACTATGAAAACAATGCTAATTTAAATCAACCATGAGTAATATTGACTATTTGTGTGTGTGTGGCAAAACCTATTTTATAAATGCCTATATCAAATGCTCATTTTTAAAGAAATACCTACATTACAGTATTGTTCACATTTTATATTTTACACACAAACACATTATAGAGCATTTGTTGAATGATTAAGAAAGAGTTTTAGCATTATAAAGAAATGTTTCAAAAATAAGAAAATACCTCTTCAACATTTCTTGATGACACAAGATCTAATGCCAAATTTAAAGTCTTTCTTCTAACTTCCAGATCAGATGCAGCTAAAACTCTTAAAATATCCATTACAAGATCCTAAAAGGAAAATTGTTTAAATAATTTCAATGCAAAGAAGTAAAATATCAAATTGACATAAAATGAAATATCACATATTCTGAAATGCAAAGATTATGAAATCAGTCTTGGAAACATGTTTGATGAAAATGGATGTTTCTCATAGAAATAAGAAAGTCTAATCCTGTCAACAAAAAAAAAAAGGATATATATAAAAATGCACACATATAAGGCATACTTTTTTTACAGGGGGGAAAAAAATCTTACAGAATTTCATGAAAAATATATTTTTTTTTCTGTTATGAGTTAAAAGTAAGTTTTAATTTACAAAGGCAGAAAAAAGAGTTTTAATAAAATTTGGTATAACAAAGATTACTCAAATCTGGAATTAACAGAAAGATTTGAAAATATTTGCAGTGACAAGCATTTTACCTTTTCTCTAAGTTAACCAAGAGTATTATTGATTAAAATAAAGTTCTTTAATTAAATAGAAACTTTTTTCTTAAAAAAGCCATGTAAAAAGTAATACAAAATATGTATACAAATAACAATTACATTTTATGTAGAAAATTCATTACTAAAATATGGAAAAGAAGAAACCTTTTCAATTTTTTTTTTAAATGGGCATCTAATAATAAAATTTAAAAGCAGAAGCACTGTATGAGCAATAATAAAAGCAATTCCTTCAAATAAATTCATAAATTTCAAATCTTCTTCATGTAGTATGTAACTTAACATAATAAACTTGTGTTTTTCACCTAGGAATTAAAATTGAAGAAAAATTAAGTATACTAACTTTATAAAAAATTGATCAAAATATGTAACTTTAGATTAAAACTTGCTAAAACAACCAAACAACAAAAATATTGACTTACCTGTAATACACGCTCATGAGCTGGAGTATCTTTTAATGCTATTAATCGATCCAAAACTATGAGCTTAACATTATTATCACTCTCCTTTACAATTAACTCAATGTAGCAACTTGCTGCAGCCTGTTTTAAAAAAAAGATTAAAAATCAAATAAATTTTATTATTATTATGTTTAAATTTTTCTTACATAAAAATGTAATTTTCATTAACTCATCTGATAACTTAAATATATATACATGAAGTAATACTCCATTTTTAACAGATACATCTAGGTTTAAGAAAAAATTGTTTTACAGATTTCTTTTTTTGGTTAAATCCTAACTTTGCCCCACATTTTGATGAAAAAAAGTGATAAGTACGGCCAAAGGCTAACCTAGCCATTTTTTTCTGACAATTCCTGTAAATATATACTTAGTGTAATTTAATTAATTGGCTTTTACTTGTTTCAGACATACTTTGCCTCAGCGCTGAAAGGTTGGTAGGCAAGGATTAATATATATATATTTTTTAATATGCTGGTAAAGGTAAGATTGGTTTTTGAATGGTGCATAAAGGTTAGATTGCAGATAAATTTGAATGAAATTTTTAGATGAAAAGAAACAAAATTGTAAGAAAATATGTGGTTTTTTGAAATTTCACTTGTAACTGGATATTAGTTTGGTAGACCAATAAATGAATTTATGATTAATTTGTATTTCAATAACACTGTGTTTGAATTGTATTTGTTTTGTTGAGAAGTTTGTATAAGTGGTAAACAAAATGAGTAGCTTGCACTTAGAAGGAAAAAAAAAAAAAAGAGATTGTTAAGCAAATTTATTTAAGTAAGATATGAAAGAGATAATCCCTGTTAACAGCAATTGGGTGTCTGGTGGGACAGAATAAATGTTTTTTAGAGTGGTAAAATAATCAAGGAAAAAAGTATTTTGAGCATGATCATGGAATGAGTGTTGCTGTAGTCTGCTATAATTTAAGACTGTTGGAATGCTTAAGACTGAATCTCAGATGAGATCATTAAACATAAATGAAAGTCTTACAAGAATCTGAAATCAATGCTGTTACCCATAGAATAAAAAGAGCATGATCTACAACAAAGCAATTAAAAAAAATCCTACTGCCTATTCAGATGGTAATTAACACAACAAATACTCATGGAAGCACAGAGAGAATCAATCATTGTGTTCCAATGAACCTTTTTTAAAATAAAAGTATACTTCCATTTTAATGTCACTATTCCTTACATTAGCATCAGTGACATCATTGTTTTTCTGCAATTACATTTTATTTCCCCTTACAATGATTTCAAATTTGAAAAACTGACTTTTGCTGCAATTTTGAAAATCATTGTCAAAGCATGCACAAAAACAAGATTTATAACCTTTGTACTTTATCAATTAAAGTCATGTACTACTTTTACATGCATTATATATATATATGAAAGTTTTCTTGATAAATTTATTTATAGCACATATTTTATATTGAATTGTAAAATAATATTATGCCCTTTATTAAAAAATAAAACATAAATCACAAATATATTAAAATTGCATAATTTTGCAGATTTTTAAATTTTATTCTCTTAAAATAAAATTAATACAAAATTCAACATATCAACAATATAAACAAATTTCAATTGCAATTATAAAATATATTGCAAATGAAAAAAAAAATTAAATAGGAATGATAATTTAAATATTAAAATTATTAAATGTCCACAAAAAATTTTATGTTTTCAGTAATAGTAAATTTTAAAATAATGTGACTGCAAAATCTCACAATTATATTCTTTCCTCAATAATATAAATAAGTAACATTGACAATATAGTCTTGTTCAAACTTAAAAAATTTTTTTACAATGATTCTGAAAATACATCCATCTGTAAATCTCACATTTATTTCATGTATGATTATTTATTTTATACACTGCATTACTATTTTTAGAAAATAACACTTTTAATATCAAATAACTTATAATTTTTTACAATGACTATGAACTTCTAAGATAAATTTTTTTTTTAAAGGAAAGGATTATTCTTTTGGGATTAAGTAGCACTTTTTGTCTTGAATAAAGAAATATTTTTAAAATAAATTTTTAATTCAAGCTCACTTTGTATTAAAAATATATATAAACACTATATGTTTATGTTGAAGTAATATGGCTAATACAAAACTTAACAGAGATTAGAAAGAGAAGGGGGAAAAATTCTCATTGCTTGAAAAATACTTTGCTGTTTAAAAAATGTAAATAATTACCTTAATAGCAGTTGGGGCACTGGATAATGTTACAAGTGTCCCAGCAGCTTCATAGCGAACAGATGGGCTACTAGAATTGAGCAGGTTGTAAATACAGCGAATGAATCTAGACCTTTCAGATGGGTTACTATGACATACCTGAATAAAAAGATTATGAGAAATTCGTTACTAAAAGTTTTTTTAAGTTAAAAAAAAACTTTTTCTGTTTTTAAGATTAAATTTAATGAAATTGTTTTTTATTACTATTTATTAGAAGCAAAACAAATAATGAGCAGTTATATACACACTACCACAAACAAAAATGAAATATATACAATACAAATATTTGTCACCCATTAATGAGAGTATTATATTAATAAATATAATATAATGGAAACAAAAATTTATTTAAATTTGCACATGACATATCAACATAATATATAATAACTAAATATTTATTTAGAAATCAATAGTCCATAAACAAATTTAAATGAAATGACTAGAAATTAAAAGACAAGAAAAATTAATTACGATATGTTTATGTTCGTTTTAAAACAATATAGATTTTTATTCTGTTATTACAAAAATATTTAGTCAATCTCATATGCTTATATCAGATTCATAAGTACAATCAAACTAAAATCAAAAGAAATATATAAAGGGATTTTTTTAAAAAAAAATAACAAATAAATCATACAGAACTAATACAAATTAATAATTTTACTTTTAATGAATTTTAGTTGCCTTGAAATATTCTTCCTTTATCAATAATTCTTTAGAAAATATTTTAGCAAAATACTTAGAAATATTCAGCAGCATAGCTTTCACAAAAATTAGAACTTTTCAATTAACAAGAATTTAATTCACACAACAGAGTAACGTTCAATACAAATTAAATGCTTATTTTCAACTAATTCATAAATATATTTCTAAAACAAATTATATTCTCAACAAAAATATACATAAATAAGTATAATAATTTTTTTGGATATAGTTAGAAATACCTTGTAAATCAATTCTACAATCACAAGTTGTAAAATATCACCAAAGGTATGCACTTGATCAATGCAAGAGCTGAGGTAATTCAAAGCTCGCTCCTGATCAACATGTATCAGCATCATAAATGCATTTCTTTTACATGACATATCTTGTTCAGTTTCCAAGAAATTGGCTACAAGTTCAGGTGCATCAGGAATTAGAAATTCAAAATTTCTGTAACAAAAATAAAACAGATTACCAAATCTCAATGGTATACAAGTAATCATTTAAAAAGTTTTACCTTTGAACATTTATACGCATGCATTAGCTCCACAGTACAATTTATGAATAAAATCAAATAATTGATAATTTTTTATTATCAAATGTATTTTTCTAAGTATTTAATAATTGTTATAAATCTAAATTAAAGAAAAACAAGTTTGCTGCTGGTATTTTTCAACAAATACTGAAAGAAAAATTATGTTAAAACAAAAATATTTATCACAATGGTATCAGATGAAAATAAAATCCCAGACATACTTGAAAATAGTGAAAATTGCAAGAACAGCATTTCTTCGAACATAAGAATGACGATGTTCTAGACATGCCCGAATAGCAGGCATCAGAGGCTCCAGAAGTTCAGGTTCTTTTAGTTTACACAAGAATCTCAGAGTTGAGCCTCTCAGAAATTCATTTGGGTGCTGAAGATCCTACAAGAAAAAGAAGAATGAGTGATTAAATTAATTTTAAAATGTCAAAAACTATGAAATATCTACAATAAATACAGAATATGATATTTTAAATAATTTTCATGTATAAGTCATGATTCATAAGCTTGCTTTATTCTTTTTAATGTAAAATAATAAATTATGAAGTTTAAATACATTGCTACAGGAGTTCACGTCATAAATAGGTTTTTATTCTTACAAAAGCAATTTCTATTAGGTATTTTTTATTTTACGTAAAGCAAACCTTTTAAATTGTTTTACAATAGCATCAAGCTTATCAAGAACTGAGGATATAAAACCATTATTTTATATCCTCTATTAAATGTGAAGAAATCACATAAATATGTTGATGCATTAACAGAGTATAAATAAGAATTTATAATAAAATTCAATGTAAACAAAAAGGCATTTTGAGGCAACTGCAGAGAACCAAAGGGGATGCAGGCCAAATTAGAACCATAAATTTATGTAAAATACAAACTTTAAAAAAAATTAATAACTCTACAACAGCGAAAATTTACCTTTCTATAAGCATCACAAACTAAAATCATTTCTTGCATCAATTTGCCATCTGTTGTTGTTTTGGGTACAATCTCCCAAAATATAAGTAATAATTTTTTAATAGTATGATCCTGAAGAGGAAGGACAAATCGAATGATGGTCATCAAGATAGTTGGGAATTTCTCACCATTTAGAATTAAATGAATTGTTTTCTTTAATGCTTCAATTTTGGTTTTTGTATCTCCTTTTTCTATATAGATAAAAAGGTATATCATAAATCAAAGCAGAATAAAGTATTAAATAAATAACATCTAAAACATCAAATGATTTTTTATTTATAAATGGCTATACTTACCCAAATCCATCTTCAATTGCATTTCATTTGGCTGCTCCGTATCATTCGGAGCAGCTATAAGTGTATAGCATACTTGCTCAGCAGCACTCATCTTCTCCTAAAAAAAAAATTTTACATAATAAAATCCATAAGTTTTATATAAATTTAGAAATATGAAATGTTTCATTTTTTTCAATACATTAGGCTTAAAATTCATTTGGTAATAAATACTTTCATATATTGGATATTTTTGATAAATGTGTATACATATTTTTTTTATCAAATCAATATAAGCTACATGTAAAAACCTAAGAGTACTTGCACATATTGTTGACTAATTTCACCAAATGAAAAACATCACTAATTAAAAAAATTTTGCCAAATATTGTCATATCATTATTATTGTATTTAACCATGCACAGGAACAGTTTTTCACTATTGGCTACATATCCTAGCATATGGTGACATCTTATGATTTGATGAAATTTGTTGATGGTATAATAAATATCAAACATTTAATGTTTTTCTATTTATTAGATCATTTATTAATTACTTTATATATTATTGAAGCTGCTAAGTGGTAGTGTATCCTGCTTCTACATAAAAGGTCCGAAGTTCAAACAGGAACTTAACACTGGAGATTTCACGTCAGACCGACCACCTGACCGGAACATCTGTTTATGCACCTCAGGATTCAAGGTCACATATACTGAGTTGGGACAGTAGGCCTTGACTCTCATGGGCTGTTGCACCACTGAGTTAAGTTATATAAACTATTAATATTGATATAATTACATATAATTATTATTATTAACAAGTTTGTTTTTAAATTGTAAAATGTATATACATGGCTGCTTCATATTTACAACTTTCAGCAATAGGTAATGATTTTAAAGATGCGCAGTTGTTAATTTATTAAAAACTGTATTTTAATCTCAATTTCCCCGATTTACTTATATCTCATAAATCTTTAAATCTGGTCAAATAATTTTTCCCTAGAAAATGATTCATGAAAATGTTTTAGTTTTTCAAAAAAATTTTTATCTAAAACAAAGATATTACAAAATAAAAAAATTATAAATAATTTTTCCCTAGAAAATGATTCATGAAAATGTTTTAGTTTTTCAAAAAAATTTTCATCGAAAACAAAGATATTACAAAATAGGTTAATTTTAAAATAATTTCACGTTGAAAACATATACACCCTACCTTTATAGAAGACATCTATAAGAAAACGTAGATTATGATTAAGATTTCTCCAGATAATAAAAGACATATTATAAGAAAACAATTATATGAAATTCTATGTGAAGATAAAATTTTAGTGCCATAACATATACATGTCAACAAATATTTTTCAGCACTTTTCGGTTATAAGGACCATGGATTGCCAACTGCTTTTCTGAGACATTACCAACATAAACATTGGTTATATTATCCAAATAAAAACATTCACTACAAACATGACAGAACAAAATTTGTTATGATCCATACATGTTAATGTATATTATTAAGCTTCATGATCTCTATAAAAGATAAATATTTATTTTTCAAATATTTTATTTCCTGTTAAGTTGCCTGAAGACTGCCCAATTATTTAACTCATTATTCACTAGCTATTCTCAGCATATGTTAAAAAATAGATTTTTAAATATATTTAAATTTGAAGTTAAAAATGGCAGAATTAAATCTAATCAAATAAATATTTACCTTGGAAAATTGTCAAAAATCTATGAAAATGAAAAAAAGAAAGGGTAGGAATAGAAAATATCATAAACTCTACTAAAAAAAATGTGATTCTGAGATAATTTTCTGAAAAACAGCAATTTATATCGCAAATTATTATATTTTTGACAATACATTGAATCCAAATTAATAAGCCACAACTTTTGAAACACAGTAAAGAGATTTTTTACCGTAATCAATTACAAGAATAAGTAAACAAGAAACTTCTTGGACTATATACTATCCCATGCCGGTACAGATTACACAAAGAAATTATAAACATGAATAAGAAGAAACAAAAATATTATAACAACAGTTTTAATACAAATCAAGCATGAAACGTCGTTTTAAAATCAGCAAATAATACTAAATTTACTTTAAAGTTAAATACATATTTTGTTAAAACACGTACTGTGAAATATGCAGTAGATTTAAATAGAGTAAACTATATCACGGACTTGCACAAAAAATTCAGCGAAACACGGGATACTTTTAAATGAGGAATGCTACACACAGATTTAAATAGTACAAATTCAATTTCATTAAAAAAGAAAAAAAAAATGATTCTCAGGATATTATACAGAAACACTCACCAGTGATTACGTTTACGAAAGATGTTGTCAACTTCAGAAAATTTACCAAGTTGTTTCTTTCCTGCTTCCGGAACTGTAACGAAAGTAAAAGAAAAACTCCCTGAAAATAAGACATAATTTTAAAATTACTGCAAAATATAAAATGAAAATTACGCTCGAAGATTTGAAAATTCGGTTGGTTAAGTTTTGTAAATGCAGAACTAAAATTATAGAAAACTGTAATATGACGTCATGATGGTCAAGCACTTATTTTCCTAGATCAACCACTTCGCGACAGGTATGTCATATATGCTTCGGCAGCAAAATTTTATTAAAGAGAATCGTGTAGGAATAAGCAATTTAAATAAAGAGATATCACACTTTAATTGCGCGTTAGCTTCTATATAAACACATTCCCCTGTTTTCGATGTTTCTGAAGACTTTTGGTTTTGTTTTGGGCAATATGAGGATGGATGTTCTTTGTTTTTAGTATTTTATTCATTCTTACTCGTGTTTAATTAGCAATATGATGAATATTTTGTGAATAATTCTTGTTTTACAGAACGTTCAATTTCTATAGCGGTCAATATTTTACTCAAAATGTTTGAAAAAAAAAGCACCTTTTTATAGTGTTTATAACTAAACATCATACTTATTTCTTTCTTCACCACAAAAAATACCGGAAGAAAAGCATTTCAGGAAAAATCTTCAATATCGTAAGCTGGGATTTTCCACCTCCAAATTCTCTTTTCTAGCGAAAGGTCGATTGCCAAGGCGTATCCTTGAGAGGAACCGGTTTGCATTAAGCATATACCAGGGCCAACTCGAGCAATTTTGCCGCCCCGGACAGACATGAAAAATGCCACCCCTCTCAACAAAGTACAAAAAAAACTATGATTAAAAAGATAAAAAGTGTTCATAAATGCACACCTATAAAACTTGAATATACCTTGTGAAGAAAAAGGGAGCTAACAGTACATGTACTAATATATAAAATTGTCGTGTCACAGTGTTTGTAGCCAAACTCCTCTGAAACGCCTAGACTAAATCTTATGAAATTTTATGCGTATATTCAGTAGGTCTGAGAACAGGACGTAAACTATTTTTCATTCCGATATTGCAATTAGTTGAGAAGATATTAATTAAAAACCTTAAATCCCTGTCTGTTGTTTCGCTAGGCGTCGAAAATCGGTTTCGCACCAGATGTGAAAATACTACTCTTTCAGAGAAAAAAGAAAACCCAGACCCACAGAGAAAAATTATAGGAAGATAAATGCATCACTGTCATTTAGGAAGTTGTAAATAATATTTTTCTGTTGAGTTTTATTCCATGTGAAAGAGTTTTATGATATTTCGAAAAACACAGATGATTGAAACATTTTGAGCTTTTATTTTTATTAATTTATTTATTATTAAACGCCAAATAATAAAACTGTAATACTCATTGCGCTCAAAATTTTCGGGAATAATTTTCAATGTAAAGAGAAATATATACGTATTTTATAATTGTGAAAGTTAGAGGTAAAATAATGAAAGAACAGATACATTATCAGTATACTGTTTTCTAGCATTAAGTGCTTCAATTTGATCTATTTGTGTGTTTTGTACAGTAAATAATGCTAGAAAGACGCAAAGGGTCTGATTACTAAATCAGAATTACTAAATCTACAGCCGTCGAATTACTAAATCTACAGCCATGCGAAATAGAAGAGCTCAAAGAACAGACAAACAAATCCAACAGGATAATGAAGATGTGAGTGTGAGTATGGCGCAGTTGCGTAAATCACAAGAGGTACGAGTTGAACAAAATCAACAAAGACGATTAGAACAAAGATAAGCGCGTCGATTCCTATTTGACACACTCAGAGCAAATGACCAACAACGCCAACAAGTACATCGAGCATTTACATCCGATTCATTCCATTGTCTAGCATTTGAGTATGAGCCCAATGTTAAATATTACGCTCATTCGAATGTGACAATTGGTGCTATGGACAAGGAATGTCCGCATTGTGTGTAATGCGCTTAAATTTAAAAATGAGCCAGCTGGGATGTGTTGCGCGTCAGGAAAAGTGCAACTTCCGGAAATTGTAACACCACCTGAACCATTGAACAGTTTACTTATCGGTACAGATCCCGATTCTAACCTGTTCCTGAAGTCAATTCGAACATTCAATCATGTTTCCAAATGACATCGTTCGGAGCAACAGAAATAGTTATAAATAATGCTGCAAATGGTCAACAATTTAATTCAACATTCAAAATCAAAGGCCAAGTTTATCACAAAGTGGACTCATTGCTGCCAATGCCAAACGAACACATAAATTTTTACAAATTTACTTTATGGGCGGTTATTTGGCAAAACAACGTTTGCCGGGTCAGCTAGTATATATATATATATATAAACATAAAAAATTACCACTGTTTTATTTTCTGGCTTTTAATAATGAAAACTTTCTGATCAATTTGTTCAGCTGTTTCATGTTCGATAGCCATTGTAACTAGGCCATTTAATCTATCTTTGGAATTTGTGAACTGTAAGAAATTTTTTATTAATTTTAATTTTGAGAAACTAATATCTATACTTGCCAAACTTATTGCAAAGAAAGTAAAATGAATGCAATAGCAAGATTTAGAGCAAATTCTAAAACAGAAATAAATTTTAAAACTTCAACTGGCCTTTTATATGTATATATATTTTTTTTTGCCTACTAAAGCTAAAACTGACATTATCTCATTTGCTCAATGCTCAATCAAGCGCGTTTACATCCAATGATTCTCCGTTGGTCAACATCATTTCAAAATTTTACAATTTTTTATAATTAAAGTTTGAAGGGTATATTTTAAATCATATATATTGTACAAAAATTGAAAACAATTACTGTCATTACTCATTAAATTAAAGCTGCATTTCAAAGCTATAACTGCTTTGTCCAATGTAAAAAAATAAAACTCTATCTTGAATTTTAATTTAGGATATTCCGTCGGATCATCTTGTGCTTCATAATTAAAATTCACATTTTTCCGTCGAACTCTGTGACGTGGTTGCGTCACCTCAAAGTTAGCAGATATATCATATTCGACGGCCTGTTCTTTTGCATCACAGAGTATTTTTCAAAAGCACATCTTTAAAAAAAATCTTTACAATTTCTTGAGAGTTCCATAGTAGATGGTAGATCGTAATATTTTGTTTGCAGTAGCTTGCTTATTGGATTTTAATGCAATTAAATATTTTATACCAAATAATGAGGGCCATAGGAATTTGAATTGTGAAGTAGAATTTAATAATCCAGAGGCTTCATGTCTTATAGAGTTGTCAATTTAAACATTATTATAAAAATTAAGCCTCATAAAAACCTCCCAACTGATAATTTAAGGTTTTAATAACCTCTATTCAGATGTCCCATCAATTAACACTAAGTGACCTTAAAGTTTTATGCCCTTTATATATTTTAATAATATAACCCAACGAAAAGTTGATGGGAAAAAATACATTTCTTGAACTATATTTAAAAAAAGTACAAGCTTCTGAGGATGCTTTTGCCATGTCTTTAACGACCAAATTTAAAGAGTGGCTACTACATGGCACATAGATTGTTCGCGGATTTAACGTTATTATTTTAAATTGAGTCCCTGATTTCTCTCCTTTTATATTCACTCCTTTATTGTAGGCCTGCCCTACATATCTAGCAAATTTAGATCTAATTTTTTTTATAGTTTCTCAACTATTAAATTTACAAGTTCTCTTCCGGTTAATCTTTCAACCGGAAGGAAACCAAAAAAACTCACATTAGTTTTAAGGATAAATTCGTTAGAATTAGATTTCCCAATACATGCATACCTTACCATAAATGTCATTTGTTCGATCTTGCTGGCATCAGGGGCGCAATCTAAAATTGTCGAATAATATTTAGCTTGTTTAATTTTATAAACAATGCATAATTTAATATTCTCATATAAAAGAAAAATTATCTCGTTCTGAATATTTTCCCCTAGATAGTGTACTTTAACTTCTTCCAAATTTTCCATAATAAAAATAAAGTGTTTTTAAAATTTGGTCCAAAGGCCGCCCCTAAAATTTGCCGCCCCGCACATAGGTTCGATTTGTCCGGCCCTAGAGCCGCCCCTGCATATACAATATATTTCTCCTCATGGGAAAATTTCGCTTAGTAATACACTGCATTTCTGATATTCGGCTTTTTTTTAACGCTGATGTTCTCTGGAAATATTACCAGTGTAGCAGCAGTAAGCTTAACGATTTCTCGATTTAACTCTTAAAAATCATTAATCAAAATAGATTAAAAAAAACTTTATATGTTTGTCTACTAAGTGAAATTTTTGAGTTTTTTTTCCAAAGCAAAGAATAATTATCATTTAATACGAAGGTAAATTACATTATTTTTACAAATCACGACTAAATATCAAATTACACGTAGTTTTAATTTTTTGCCTGTACTAACGAAAGTAATTATTTATCTAATCCAGAAATTTCCTGTATCTTATTATTCTAAATCTATTATTTGTTTTATCTCTATCATTATTTTAATTTCTAAAGGAGATAATCACTCATGTGTTTTTCAAAATATTCCAATATTTTACTGAATTTTCCTCCATTATATTTATTCAGAGCTGATTTATTATACACAAAGATTATTTCATGTAGATTTTTTTATATAATATTTAAAAGATATAATTTGGAAGCGAATATGTACCTGTAGTACGGTATTTTGTTTCACATTTTTCATTACTTTTCTGTTTTCCGAAAAATAGTAATGTACACAAATTTGTAGATATTACATAAATTAGTGGATTTTATATTAAAATTCATTTCTGCTCCAGATAATAAAATCCCTTAAATAAATGTGACGAAAACAAATCTTGAGTTTCCCCGTAAAAAAAATCTAGATTCTTAACAACCGAAACATGACGACTATTAGAAGATCAGATTTATTGAAAGGGGTGACTGTAAAATTATACCTTATCTGCAACACTTGGCTAAACAGGAAATCGACCAATTAAGAGTTCATTAGGGATATAAATATAATTATCTTGAATTAACATATCAAATTTTAGCATTTTTTCTAAAACAAATTAAAACAAAAAAAATCTAGAGCTTATTAATGTCATTTTTAAATTTCTTTATTCCTTATAAACCTACATGATTTTTTAAAATTATTGTATCACCTTAAACAAAACTTTATAAAAGCTCCTGAAACATTAAGTAAAACACTTTTATATACATCTGTGTATATAAGATTTTATATACATGTAAGGTTTTATGTGTATATTTTTTTCTAAATAAAATATAAGATGAAAACATTCTTTTCAATGAAAATGAGTGATTTCCATTTTGTACAAGTTATACTTCCAGATTTGAACCATATACAACTATAATAATACCAAAAATTATAGTCGACATAGTTTAAATATTCATGTAAGAATTAAAATAGAATTCTCATTCAGACAATGATAAGGTGCCAAAATTTGGCATTTTCCTAAAAAAAATTTTTGTGCGGGAAATTAAAATATATGAAATTTAAGATTCTTTTTAAATTTCAAGCAATTTAAATACGTTATAGACAATTTCATAATTTACACACAAAAAAAAATTTCTACTCTTTTGGGCTGCAAATTCTTTCTTTCTTTCTTTTTTTTTTTTGCTCATCACATTTTAAGTCTTTAGGGAGATCAGTATTAAGAAAAGAGAAAGAAGAGATAAATAATTAAGCCTAGTATTTTTTTTTGTCATTGTTGTTCTATATTTGTTTTCTAAGTAGGACATTTTAGAGAACGCACTCTCCTCTTCACAACTAGTAAAGGGTGCATTAGAAAAATCTTTAAAATGGCATACAAATTTGAAAAAAACGTCAACGATTCTTTTCAAAAATTAAATTGAACATATCACTACAAGTATAGGACTCTAGCTCAGCTTGTTTTAGTTAATATTGGTCTACGTCATCTGAATAATAATCAATATTAGCGCGTACACTCTCCAGGTCGATGATCTCCTAACTTTGATCTTGCAAATCCATCAAAAATTTAAATATCTTACTATGTTCTGTGCATATATTTGACTTCTATTTAAATCAAGGATTAGCTTATGTAACACAACAATAAGCGTGTCTCTTTTAAATTTTTCTGTCCCATACACAGCCTTTTCGGTGGATTTTTCTTTCAAATTTGGAAATAACCCGTCTCTTGTTAACATCGCTATATTCTATTTTTACACTAGGACTTAATTTTTTGGTTGCGTCTTGATACTCCTTTAGTTTTTGATCTGATTAATGTCGGGCATTGCTTATAAACGTTTTTAATGACATAATTAACTTATTCCCTCTTGTCCAAACCAGAAATCTGTAACTTTTTGTTGAGTGGATTAAATCTTTCTAAAATTTCTTCCCAAAATATAATTAAAATGGCAGTCTCGAGTTTTGTTAATTTATTAAAAAATTTAATGCCTCTTTTCGAAAATCAATTTTCTCCTTTCCATTGTCACTAAATGTCTTTAAAATGTTCATGACATTACCATAATTATATTTTAAGTCTTCAACAGCATCGTAGTGACAAGACCATCTGATCTGACTTAAACTTTTTAAGGTAAATTTCAGTTTAATTTCACAATTTAGAAGTTCCCACCTATGGGTCGAAGCAGAAAATAAAACATACATTTGTTGCACTAAGCCAAAGAAGTTCACGATTTCAGTTGCAACCTTAACTGATTCTGCACCAACCAGATTAAGAGAATGTGTAGCACATGGCACATAATTAACGAATTTATTTTTTTCTTTTAGAAGAGCTTGCACGCCATTATATTGACCGGGCATATTGATAGCGTTCTTAAATGACTGTCCCCTACAATTACTGAACAGCAACTCATTTGTTTCTAAAAATTCTTGTAGAGAATTAAATAAGTGTAAGCCAGTGTGACTACTAATCTTAATGAGACACATCTTTTATACACTTTCCCCGAAAGCAATATCGTAGTACAATTGCAAGTTGGTCATTGTGGGATAAATCTGGTGTTGAATCCATCACAATTGAATAGTACTTTGTGTCATCGTTATTTATTTGAGTTGCAATTGTTTTAATGATTTGCTTACCCATGATCTCAATTATTTACTCATATATTGTTTTTGATAAGTATGGTATTAACAATTTTGGTTGTAATTCTCGCTGTTCAATGTGTTCACGAATGAATGGGTCGAACTCTTCTGGCAAATCTAGAGCACCCATAAAATTACCATTATGAGGAAAACCTCAAACGCTTCCTCTGTACCTCTTATATCCAAAAAGTGTTACATCCACTATAACACTTTTGAAGACATTGTGGTAATATTCTTTATCTTTTCTTAGTTGTTCCTGCTACTATTTATTAAAGACACACTTGTTTTCTTTTCGTGTAAGCCAAACTAACATTGAGTTTTTATGTTCAATAGAATTTTCATGATATTCTAAACAACGTTTCCTATCAAAAAAGCCGGTTGTGTATTGAGAATTTGTTTTAGAAAAAAGTTTGCAGGTCAAACAAAAAACATTACCCCAATACTAATTGAATAACATAGCCAAAAGATCTTTCCAACACTTGGCCATTTAAGTTTTTTAAGGAAATGATTATTCGAAAATGATCTCTTTTGTTCTTTGCCGAAACAAAATGTATATAGTTTGGATCTTTATTTTGAAAATAACTCACACACACACACAACACACACACACACACACACACACACACACACACACACACACACACACACACACACACACACACACACACACACACACACACACACACACACACACACACACACACACACACACACACACACACACACACACACACACACACACACACACACACACACACACACACACACACACACACACACACACACACGCGCGCGCGCGCGCTTATGCGCCACGTATCCTATAAATATTTAGTTTCCCTTATTGTTAAGTAGCCAAAAATGAATATATATCCGGTGAGATTGTACGATTCATATGATTCCAACAGACGTATTTATTAAAATTATGAATGCCTAAAATTTTTATTAAATTTTAAACTCCCAAAAAACTTTTATATAAAATTTTTTTATCTTATATGTGTTTTCAGTTTTTCAAAAGATTCGATAATATTTCTGTAAAGTTTCTTCACTCTTTTCATAGTACATGGAGGACGGTATCTTATATTTAGGATTAGTGTATTCAAAATTTAAAAAAATGACCATCATTTTTTTTATTTCATAGAAACTATTTTACCTTTTTTTTCTTTTGATTAAACAACTAATTTTTCATACATTTTTTAAAAAAGAATAGTTATTATGTATATAAAAAACTTTCAAAGGATTATTATTAATTAGAAAACTTATTTTTTATAATTTATAAAATATTTGATGTTTCTAGTGACATAGCTAATCTAACACTTCCAAGCAAGTGTTAAAGACACGATCGTTGTGAACGCACATCGAGCCTTTTTCATTCTTTGGGATCGCCAGTCTGATAAAAAAAAGGAAGTAATAATATTTTTTTAAATGATTGGGTGAACTTTATTTTTCTATTCAAGTCATTCATCCATTTTGTCCGTTGGTTGTACAGCTGATGATTTTCGGAGAATAGAAGGTCATAAATTTAGAAAGAGAAGAGCTTACGGATGTCATTAAAAATCTTCCCCTATTCATCTTTAATGTGCTGTGCACTCTCATTTTTTTTAACACTTCTGTTTGTGATCGTTAGTTATTTGTTTTTGTATTTACTTTTATTGTTTTTATTTTTTAAAGATGGTAATAGTTTCTTATTCTTATAGATGTTTTCATAAATACTATATTAGTACAAATATTGCTCTAATGAAAATAATTTTTTAAATGTAACTAAAACTATCTTAAGCTACACCTAAAACTATTTCAAATTACTATAGAGAATTAAATATAACGATAAATGAGTCTAAAAGTGCTGTAAGAGCTTCGTGCGGAAAAATAAATTAAACAAAATTGTTTATCTCATCTTTAGTTTTATTTATCTAATCCACGGGTTGCGAACCTTTATGGATCAACGTGATATTTTTTTCTAAAGAAGTGTTTAATGAAGTATAGACGTGCTGTCAAATAATTCTTACTTGTGTGTGATTATTGGGAATATATTTATATAATGTAACTAAATATTAACAACACAAAACTCTTTATTTACTACGAAAAAATACCTTTTGTACTGTATAGCTGTAAATGTGTTTTAGAGTTATACGTGCAATTCAATTTTTTTTATTGAGAAAATTTATAAATCCCCGTGCACCTCAAAGTATCATACGTGGGCTTACAGAAGTATGCAAGAAGCACACATCACAAAGGAAGAAGGAATTTAAAGTCATTAAGGATTACAATACAAGCATCTATGCCTTCTTCTGGATTCGAATCCAGGCCCTACGGCACCACAGGCAGTGTCACTAACCATTATGCCTAGATGCTCGGAGTAATTCGAATTAAAGTAAACATTAGTGTGACTTCTGTTGTTGCAGATTGGATGACGAATAACTTATATTAGGATTGTAACATGTTACTTTTAGTAGAATGCATGATGAATTGGAGTCATCAGCTAAACGGTTTCTAAGCAATTAATAATTTTAGGCGTGGTTCACTTTTTTGACAAGAGGATTTGTGATTTGTTTCAAAATGCTGTTTTACAGACGATGTTCTGCATACCAGTATTCCAGAACATAAAATACACACCACTTTGTCGCCTTTACTAATCATGCCATATTCCTAGATTCGCCAAGTTTGAAATTCTCTCTTTTTTTTATTAGCTTGCACTTTTTGTACTTTTGCTGATCGAGCCATGTTAAATAAAAGTTAAAAATAGTAAATATAGCACACAAAAAAAACTACAAAATACTGTTGTATCAATTAAATTGACTATGCTATGCATATATAGACAAACTTTGCATCATAAGCAATGGTAGTTTACCACGTAACTAAGACAAGACAATAACGAACGAGTGTGCTTCACGCAGCTACGCGACCGATCACTTGCGTTTGTTCGTAGAACTTTATTGTGAACTTTGTTATTTTAAAATAAAATGCAAGCCATTTTGATCGCTGGCGTGCCCAAACTATTGTGTCGCGTGCCATCAATGGCACGCGTACTACAGGTTCGCCCTCCCTGAGCTAGTCCGTGCTTTTTACAAATATTAATACAACACTTTATTCTATTGAGCTTTCTAAAAATTTTCATTATTACAACAAAAGGAATGTACACTAGATCATTTTGTATTAAATAATATTAAATTTATGATTCAAATAAATATCTTTCATAGGCTTATCTCTAAATAAAAATCTTTTTAGACGAAAATGACCAAAAGTGTTTCTTGTAGACAAAAACTGTGAGAATTCATTAAAAAGAGAATGCCAATCAGCGATGATATGTTTCTGTGTTTTTGAGCTGAGTTATATTAAAGATAAGAATTATATTTTTTCAAGGGTTAAAGAAGACGAAATTTAACTCCTTATTCTTTTGTTTTGAACAAATAATATATTAAAGCCAATATTTTGACCTAGTCAGTGGTTCTTAAACCTTAACTCATCCCCCCCCCTTTTGAGTATCAACCTGAGATCGCGGACCCTCAACATTTTGAACACTCCTCCCTGACTCCCAACACATGGCTGAATGGTTTAAAGGTTCCTCAATAGTCTAAAGCAGGGGTGGCCAACCTTTTTGGGAAGCGTGCAACAATATGACAAAAAAAAAAAATTACGCGTGCCACTTTTAACTTTTCCACCAAACTAAAAAATATACAAAAGTGAAAAAATATTACTTATAGGTTTATTATGGGTTATTTACACCAAAAACATACTTTTAAATGCCAGTTCTATATATTGAAAATGTAAAAAGAAAATGGTATAACAAAAAACCGAAAGTAGAAACTTATATTTTATTGTTGATAAATTTTTACAGGATCAATCAGTTAGCTAAGGTACAAATAAAAATAATCAACTTGAAACATTTAATTTTAAATGATTACTAAGCAGTCTCTTAATGTAGCTTTTGAATTTGTAGTTTTTTTACTAAATCATCTATAATTGGATTAGTTCGGGAAGATACTAACAAAATTAGGTGTTTTAGGTGCATATAAGTTAATTTTGAGCGATATTTTGATTTACTTACGTCCATATAACAAAAAACATTTCTTTACAAACATATGTTGATCCAAACCTACAACAATATCTAACCGCTAAATCATGTAAATTTGGAAAATTACTTGGTGGCACAAATTTCCGAAATTCGATGTAGTTCGGATCATTTGGGGAGAAAATATTTTCCTTATATTTGCTTTTGAGAGTAATATGGTGCTGTAGGTCAATAATTTCAATTTGTACCTGAGGTGGGTAACAATTAATGCCTTGAAAAGAAATCAAAAAAGGATTAGTGAAAAGTTCGGTATTTTTTTCCCATCATCTTTAAAATCCTCAAACTTGTCACTGAAAGAATCCTGCAAAATGAATAATAAATTTGTAAATCTATCATAGTTTGGAGCATTACTAACTTTGGCAGATAATTCCTGCAAGAATGGGATATGAGTTAACTTTTTCTCTCCAAAATCTAGACAAAAACGCATAAGTTTGTTTACAAAAGAAGATATATGACCAACTAGGGTAGGAAAAATAAAATTTTTTCCCTGTAATCTTAAATTTAAATGTTCCATTATATCGGTAAGAAAAGCTAAATCCCACAGCCAATTTTCAGTCCTGAGGAGCGAGCATTCACTGGGCAGTTCATCGTTTTCTTCCAGATATTCTAAAACACATTCCCTCAAACTCCAAAATCTCGTAAGTGAACTTCCTTTGGGAAGCCAGCGCACACTACAATAAAGGAGTAACTCGACATTTTCTTTGGGGAAAAGTGTACGAAATCTTTGTCGATTCAGAGCACGAGCTCGTATTTTGTTGATACAGTACACTACGGGGTCAACAACGAAAGACAAGTTTAAGTCTTTGGCACAAAGAGCTTCTTGATGAGTAATACAATGATAATAGAAAAAACTTTTCTTCCCAAATAATTTTCAAGCAATGCAACAAAACCTTTTATTCTGCCAACCATACGAGGCGCTCCATCTGTGCAAACACTGTCTAATTTTGTTCATTTTACTTTGTTAACTTCAATTACATTTTTAATTTCCTTAAAAATGTCTTCACCTGTAATTAAAACTAGTTTGGCGCAAATCAAGAAGTTCTTCCACAATATCAAAATTATTGTTCGTGTAACG
>BMAO01006905.1:0-27327 GCA_019973975.1 Trichonephila clavata | reverse complement strand
ATATTGTACTTCGTTCAGTTGCACATATTACTGTTTTCACATTTATCATGAAACCTTTCGCGTTTTCGTGCGCCCTTCAACAGTTAAAAACGTAGTTCCTGGTATTAGAGAATGCATCAATTTCAAAATTCTGCATCCAAAATAAAATAATAGTAAATACAGGTAATTTACAAACATAGTGGAATTTTTAATTAAGCAATTAAAACAAATGTATTATAACTTTTACATATTAAAAACTACCAATTTTCACTGCATTTTCAATCTGATGCATTTATTAGAGCTGCTTCACAAGTCACAAAAATTATTTTCATTAGTACCCCATTCAAAGTAGGTCATTAATTTAAATTCAACGGATATTTAGCTGAAATATCGTATTAGACAAATTCAGAATGCAAATATCCATCCATAATGTAAGGAAAAAGAAAATTGGAATATTTTAAGCAGTGTTTTAAGTTAGAACTAATTGCTTTCAAGCATAATTAATAGATCTATATTTAAAATCCTTTTAGATAATATTAGGAAATCTGCATAAAAGACGATTTTGTCCCAGGTAAAATCTCAAAACAATAAATTAATCGCCACATAAATCCATTAAAGTACAAAGAAAAGTATATGTATAGAAGATGAAGTGTCTGTTTAAAAGAACTGGTGAAACACATTGTGTGTGTTTCTTCTAATGTTATTAATAAATGATCTTTAAGTATCATACAAATAATAATGTTAATCTTAGATTTTAATATGAAAATTCAGCAATTTAATAAATGATGATTTTTACTGAAAAGACGAGACATTAAAATGGAAATGTCTTTTTGATGAATTATATATTTCGAAGGAAAATTATTTCAGTCGATTGAAAAATGTTTCAAATGAAATGAATAATGATAAGTGGTACTAGTATTTTCAACAATATATACCTGCCTCCCTTGATTATGAAATGATCTATATGTTACGTCATAAGATTACACGTTTACTCAAATAATAAGTGATTGATTTATTATTATTTATTGTCCCAATGCTTTAAAATGTAAAAGGTGATAGTTTAAATGCCAGTAAACACAAAGGAGGAGTGGGTAGAGGCATGCACTTTGTTTAAAAACAATGGATAAACGTTTTTATTCAGGGTGTGAAAATAATAATGAGCAGAGATAACAGCACAACACACCTTTGATTTAAGTCAGTATTTAGATATACAGTATATATATTGGTCCGTAGTTAACGGTTCGTAATAAATTAAGACGAACAGCCGTCAAAATTAAAATAATATTAATAACTGTAAGTTAATGAACACCCCAAGCAGATAGGAAGTTTAACCAGCAAATGTCTTTTAAACATTTAATGGCACGAAAAGGAGACATAATGGGACAAAGCATTTACAGACTAGCATAAAAATAAAAGTTAACTTAAAAAAGACAAGATACTTACTGATCTTTTTTACGTCATAGATTACGACATTAAAACTTGATAACAGGAAATCAATTAAGTTGGGAAAAAGAATCCCGAGTCAACTATAAGTTTCAATATCTATTCACAGACTCCTCTTTCCATGATGTTAAAGGTTATTCGATAGATTGATTTAAAATAGCTACTCCACATTAATATAAAATTTTAAAAATTTAAATTAAATTAATTTTATTTTTAATTAGCGTCAATAATGAATTTTTAATTACATAATTAATAAATTTTAGACAGATGTGTCAAATTTGGCACGTAGATTTTCATTATAACTAGCGTTGCAAGATGATTACCAATGTTATTACTACTTACAGTATGTATTTACATTCAATGTGTTTTCGGAAATAAATGGAGCTGTTTTAGCAACGGTGTTACAGTGGTGTATTCCCAGAGTGAGGAGGAAGTGAGTGTATATGACAATGGGAAAGTGTATGAAAAAGTCAGAAAGCTTAATGTTTGTGAGAGTTGTTACAGGCGTGAGGTTTAGTTTTAGGGGTGCAAAATAAAGTTGTTATTTCTTATTAAAGGCAGTTATTTTAAGATAGAAATATTCCTCCACAAAGAAACATGTAATATTAAAATTATTCAATGCATCATCTGACAGCTAAATGTATAGGGAGGAGGAGAACATATTCTAAAAACATGAAAGTAAAGATCTCTTATATTAAAATTATAAATCCTGTTGGTTTAAAGGTGGAAAGGGAGGGTCAGTAGCGCACAGAAGAGGGTCCTCAGGTTCAAACAACTAAAAGCCTGATTTTTGACTGATTATAATATACATATAGTACGTAAAAATTTAATCAAGTATTTATTTTAATTATTTTATTATAATGCTTGCAATAATTCAATCCATAATAATTTTACTTTTTGTTCCCATAAATTGACAGAATCTGAGGCATACTGGGTGGCGTATTGGGCATGATACGAAGGCAAAGTGGACTTTCGGCCCTGGAACCCCCTCCCCTTGAAAAGTCCAGTGAGAATCACCGGGAAGGTGAACCCAACCCTCTTCCTTGTGTAGCATTACGTTAATTTATTATTCAAAATATATATAAATAAATTAAACTAAATACATATAACGCTTATATTTTTATGTAATTAAATCAAATTCATAATCATGTTTAGCAAAACATTTCGATAAATTAAGAAAAATGCGTTCATTCCTGAATATAATAACATTATTAAATTTTGAGTGTATAATGCTTGCACTCAAGAAACCTAATTTTCTTCATGCCTATAATCCTTTTACAATTCCTGGTTGAGGTGCGGTCTACGAAAACAAGTCAATTTTTACTCTAACAGACAATTGAAAATGTTTCTTACTTCAACCCCATAACACCTTTAAACAAAGCAGACGACAATACAAACCGGGATAAGGGTTGAGGACAAGTTTCTTCCACAATCTCATTACCTCTAATCCTCCCTCCAACGCCACCACACCAAAACAAAAAGAACGTGCCCAAAAAGTGAAGGAGAATATAAAGATGACTATAACGTCCAGTGAAGTTTCACGCCAGAAATCGAGGCTGTTTAGAACAATCCTTTTAGTCTTTTTCAGGCCGGCCAGGAAGATGAGTTTTGGAAGCTTGTCTTCCAATGATCAAAAAGAGGAAAAAGGAAGGATTTGGCTGTAAAGGAAAGTGTGATCAAAATGATAAAACCAAGATTCACCCTAGTATAAAGGGAAAAAGGAGTAATCTGCCGTTAGGAGTGAAGTCAATACCGATTTTGTTGGTAGTAGTTCTGGTGCAGTTACGTAAAAGAGTAGTAGGCCTGATGAAATCAAGGAAGTGGCATCTACTAGAGAATTTGTGGGAGGATTACACTAGAGGGATAGTGAAGGAACTCGTTTCTAGACATGACTAGCCTCAGAGATAATTTATTTCGAACAAAATCAATATAATAAAGGATTGAAAAGTGGATCCATAATTTATTCAAGAATAAAATAATCGTTTAAAGAAAATTATTTTGAAAATAGGCTGAAGGGTTTCATAGCTTCCTGTAAAATTACTAAAATGCAAAAAATTCCCACATCAAAATTATTTGGCGAAGTTCATTCAACTAAAAATACCGAATATATATATATATACCAGTATATCAGGAGATAAAAACAAAATTTCAAAACTATTTTTTTTAAAACAAACATAATTTGAAGTCAAGGTCCGTCCTTTTTATGATTCATGTAAGTGAATTTAAGAACAAAATATATCAAACTGATTCAAAAAGACATGTAAACTAAGC
Organism: Trichonephila clavata; assembly: GCA_019973975.1. NCBI lineage: Eukaryota > Metazoa > Arthropoda > Arachnida > Araneae > Nephilidae > Trichonephila > Trichonephila clavata. The sequence continues at coordinate 23,634 of BMAO01006905.1, read as the reverse complement.
AACAAGCGAGAAAAGTAATGCTACAAAAAAGTTACAGCTTTTGTTCCTCTACCAAAATGTGACTGGAAACATCGATAGTAGGGCAGGAGAGAAAACGTTTGGTAATACTTGTGAATGGGAATGAAACGATAAAAATAGATGCTCTTAAAAAATTCAAGAGTTTATGATAATTTTTCATGGAAAATCTTCAGATGATTCTACAAGGTTCATCCCAGTCTATATAAAGTCGATGCATTGAAAGCAGCATTGGAGTCAAACATTTGACAGTGAGAGTGAGTTTCATTTTCCTTATGTGAAATGGTGTGATTCTTGAATCCAGCTGTGTGAAAGGATAGATACAAATGAAAATGATAATATTATTACGTGGGTGGTTTCAAGGTTTTATGCACCAGAATTAGTCAAAGGAGCAGATAGTTCTTCAGGAGCGATGGAAATTTATTGTCGAAGAACAATCCTTGAAATACAGTACTCAAATTCGCTGAGTAAATCTCAGAAGACCTTCAAACCTTCTACGGCGCTCAGACAAAACTATCAGTGTCTAAAATTGCAGAGTATGTCAAGATTTCTCATAAGAGTACTTGGTCGTCACTGCAATGAAGTATAATCACTATCCGCTGCTCGACACTGCAGTCAAATCAATGCCAGCTCAAACCACTAGTCAAAACAATACTTAATATTTATAGTACGCGAATTTTCTGAAAAATCCGCTTGCGTCATAGATTATGATATAATTAGATTTCTCCCTTCATTTAAAAAAGAGTTCACATGGTCTCGAACTCGCCAAAAATAATCGCCAACATGGTCACAAAGTCGCCAAAATGGTCGTAAAATTCGCCAAACTGGCTACCAAGTTGCCAAAGTGGTCGCAAAATTCGCCAAAATGGCCACCAGAAATGGTGGCTTAATGGCGGCGATAACTTGGCTCTATCGCCAAGATATCGACAAGTTTCAACTGAATCGCCATTATAATGTAAAAAACGGCATTACTTGCGAATATTACAATTTTAACATTAAATACAGCATAGAGAAATATAAACGCATTACACATCCAGATATAAATTAGTTACATTGTTTTAAACATTCGTAACAGTATTTACGAGTGTGTTCCAGAATAAATTGCGATTTATTCTTAAACAAATCCCGAGTTAATTGCTTGCACCTTCCACACATTTCTAAGACGATCTATATTAGATGTATGCATCAAGAGGGTTTCTAAGTTATCAAAAAAGGGGGGCAGGGGGGGGGGGAGAAAAATTTTGTTAAATTAATTTCATGTCAAATATTTAATCACATAGTACGTAATTTCACGAGCTTTCAAAAAAAGAAGCAAAAGATTAGAGAAAACACTTTAAAATAAATTCAACCAGATAAATATATTTTCTTTACAAAATATAAAAAAATATAATTTGTGTTTCTATATCATATAAAACAGTATCTTTTATTTTTAACGCCATTTTGTTCGAAACATTCGATGACACTAACGCCATTTTTTACCTGAAATTATTCTTGACAAAAAAAAAAATATGTATAGCAGTATAAACATTTAACTTTAAGAAGGCGACTTTAAATCGATATTTAAAACTAATATGCATTCAAAAACTCAATAATATTAAATTATATGCGAATAATTAATCAATGAAAACCAATATTTTCAGAAGAAAAAAAAAGTCGAACAGAAGATTAAAAATAGAAATAAATGTGAAAAAGATAATCATAAATAAAATATTAGTACTATATACGAAAAGAAACATATATTCAGAAGAGCAGAAAAAAACTTAATTAAATTTAAAATGGGTGAGGAACTTATTCTCGAATGAGGTGTATTATTGAAATAACGGTAAAAACAAAAATGGAAACAAAGCTTTACTTTCAAATAAGCTCTATTATACGAAATTCACACGAAAGAGATGAACGAGATTTATTATTATATTTGTTGTAAATGAAGAGGAGGAGAGGGAGTTTAATGCATCCTTTCTCGACAAAAAAATATTTAGAGCTAATTATGTCTGGAAAACTATACAATGAAAGCAATAAGAACAAAAATATTGGATAAAAATCCATGCTTAATGTAAATATAGAAATGAAATAAAAACAAACAAAAGTAATTTAATCATAAAGAGTAGGTGTGAATTTGAAAATATTTCTTAAAAAACAAAATTAGATTTTACCACACCATTTCAGCAGCAGCACAAAACGAATTTCATATTTCCAAGAAATACTTTATTCATGCTAATTATCTGTTTAGGTTTGCAAAATGATTTTTGAAAAATCAAATAATTAACTTCAAATTACTAAAACTGAAAAAAAATTGAATTATAACAAAAAAGATATTAGAATTATCTGTAATAAAAGAATATTTTTAAAAAATACATATGAATTTTAAATAAATGAAGAAAATAAACATATGAAAATGAAAATAAACTTAATTCAACACGAAAATATATTTGTAACCGCTTTTGTCATAATAATTGTACCAAGCCTACAAGCAAGAAGCGCCCTCTATTGACCACCAATCTTCAGTGGAGGCCAGGTGACGAAAGAATGTGGTCGCTATGAAAAGCAGGTCCATGTTTTTTGTCCATTATTTTTACAAACGATAACTTGGGACGCCATTTGTGGAGCATTTTTCGTAATAATTTATTTTGTTAAACTTAATTAAATGAGCTATCTTTTAAAATATAACTAGCCTAGGATATCAAGTAATATTTCCTTTTTTATGATGAGTCAAATTAAGATGTCATCATTTCCTTGAATTGACTCAAACTACGTTAATTTTAACTAAACATGCAGTTTTTTGCTCCATTTGTGACTGACTAATAGCATGGCCATGAAAGATCATATAAATGAAAAAATTGTGAAATTTGTTATCACAGTACCTAATGATGTGATGGAGGGTGTCAATTTCTCACATTTTTAAAAATATGCTAGTCATAACTTGTACAAGCGTTCTGGAATTTACTTTTCCCTTTAGAACTTATATGTCTCACACCCTCCCCTGTCACCCCGTGCCCGCTTGACATTGAGTTTCGGGACACCCTGTATAATAATGATACTTAATTTTTTTATGTAAAAGAAAATATCACAGATGTTGTAATAAAGATGGAGGTGAATTTTTCACATATCATTATAGGAAATAATTATGTGTGTATATATATATATAATATATATATATATATATCCCATGTTGGATTTTACTCCCTGAAATGGAAAGGAACTGAAAATATTCTGGTATCGATATCAAACATAAAATTTGTTACAAATTTTTAGTTAAATTACTCATTTATTAATATGATTCATTGCTATTTATTCCACTAATAACACAAACATGAGATCAGAAGAGTGGAAAAACATGCATTTATAAATACCTGGAACACGCAACATGTATTTCATAAATTTTACATAAAAATAGCGGCGCAGTTCTTCGGAGACAAAATCAATTTAATTTCCACAGGAAAGTTGAAACAAGCTCTTACCTAAAATTATAAAAGAATTTTTTTTTAAATTAATTCAAAAAAATAAAACAATTTTAGATGTTTATATAAATTAAAGAATTAAAACTACAAAGCCTCGAACATTTTTAAAAAAACTGCAGATAATTTATTTTTAAAATTTAAAACCATTTAAAATTGCGAGATTTAAGAATAAAATGTTATAAATATATTAAATTTTACTCACAAGATTAGAAACCAATATTAAGTCAATAAAATTTTATATTTAAATTTTATCAAAAAAAGAGTATTAAATATCATGAAATATTTAGTTTATTTTTAAATATGAGACCTATTTAATTATATAAGAATTATCTACTGTTTATAAGCACATTGTAGAACCCAGCATGGTCAAAAGACTTATTTAAATGGAATTAAATATCATAACCAAAATAAAATTACATAAAATAAGCATTATATATATAAAAAAAACATGAAAACTATACAAACAAGCATTCTTCACTCGTCATTCAATTTGTACCAGAATGGTTTTCCTTCCACAAAGTAATATAGTATTGTAATTTAACGCGACGTAATTAAAATAAGATTCGTATAGCTTGAAAAGAATATCAAACAGAGAATTTACAGTATTATACGTATAAAAAAATATCTTCCACACATATTAAACGCAAGAATACTCATATCCAGTAATGAACAAACAGAAATTACACACACACACAAGCAGAAATGCTTAAATTTTCCAGAACGAGTATTAAGACAAAAATGGCGACAAGTTCCAAAGACTCAGCTTCACTTTTAAAAGGAACTGGAAAACTTTTCTTCAGCGAAAATAAAGCGAATTTGATTAATCACGTTCTTGTTCATGCTCTTTTCTTACTTTTTTCACTTCTGTTAAAAAGTTTCGTTTGTTTCATTTCTAACGTCCTTTGCAACGATTTTCAAGTCCGATTTGTCATTTGTAGGAAATGTCCCATGTCTAATCTAAGTGGTTCTGTATACATAGGATAGCTTACAGAAGCATGTGTGTGTTGAGTTATCTGTTTTAGAAAGATAAGTACTGACATAAGCCCTTTTTCGAAGGGAGGAAAAATTATTCTTTTTTTAACTGCTTTAAACTGAAACTAAGAAGTTACAATTTCCATTATTTTGTACTAAGTTAATGTAGCACACGTAATGACAATAATTTATGATAAATTTTGAAGGACTAACATTTTTTTTAAAAAAATCTAAAAATACAAATCTAAAGAACATGTTAATACTTTTGTAATATTGACTATATTTAAGTTCAGTTTCAGCAATATAAATCAGACAAAAATAAAGAATTTTAAAGAATACAATAACTTTATTTCAATGGTGTTTATGGCATGGATCTGTGCGTATGCATACTAAAATAATGAACCATTTAAATAATTTATAAAAGCATTTTAAGTAAGAGAAAAAGAATCACTTCTTTAATCTAGTAATGTTCATTTATTTGTATATTGTCTTCATAAAATATATTTATTATTATTTTTAGAATTAACATATCGGAAGAGAACTCTTTGGGGGAGAAGAGATTTGGGGGTAGGGATTTAATTTGGAATAATTTTTCATAGTAAATTAAGGTCTGGAGTATATTTTATTTTCAGGTGCTAGGGATTTTAATGCTATTTCATAAATTTGATTTATGTTCTCTTGTACATACTAGCATGTTTGAGCTGTCTTAAAACTTTAAAGTATGAAAACACATTCAAAAAGCATTTCAAACACACCCTTAACTGTTTTGCTATCAAATGATATTTTCAAAGTACAATAAATTCGATGTGTGTGGGGGAAGGGGTTCACTAGAAATAAAAACATTATATTTAGTCAATTAAATACTTAACTAGCGATAAATTTTTCGCGATAATTATCATTTGAATGGCATATGAAGTTTGTAAATAAATAATAATTGGTCCGTAAGTGATCTTTAAAACTTAAGAGTTTTGACTTGGCATTTAATGTCATTAGAAAATATTTGAAAAATACGATAAATTTCACACAAATTTGTACTATACTTTTCTTTCTGCAAAAAAGCAGTATAATCCTAAAACAAACTCTATCGTTTGATAATTTTTTTTTTATTTGAGCAAAAAAAGTTTCACATAGTTTTATGCAAGCTGTATATGCGCATATCCCTTCTAAATGAATCAATATTTTTTAATCACGTAGGTTCGAACTTCTATTGATCTCTCAGGTTCAACTGAGTCAATATCATTTTAAAAGATCTTTGATATTGATTGTATAACAAAAAAAATATAATTTATTTTTGAGCGCAGAACTGAATTTTTCTCCCTCTGACGGAAACTAAGAAAATTCTTAAGAGAATTACAGGAGGGAAAAAAAAAACTCCTTAAAAACTTAGGTGATCTTTTCTTATTCTTAGTTCTTTTCGGTATATCGTAGTACACGAAACACTAGTTTTAGTTTTTGTCGTGTAGCTAATATTTAGATTATATATAGTAGAGTTTCATGGTTTTTGCAGCTAATATTTAAAATATATCAGCTAGTTTTATAGTTTTTGTAATTTAACCAATAATTAGACTATACATACATTCATACATATGCCGTCTGGTTGATAGTAAAATCATTTAAGTTGATATAAGTTACCATAAGAAATTTAATCTGATCCGATTTACTTAGAAAATATTAATTCAATTTGAAACTGATTTTACAGTGCAGTGGCTGACGGAGAAGGGCATTTCAATTGGTTATTCTGTGATAAAGACTGATTACAGCAAAAAAAAAAACCCTTTAAAATTTAAGCAATTGCACGTAACTTAAGGTATGTGACTACCCTAAATTTGCCGTTTTGGTGTAAAACTTTCGAAATTTCTTTTATGCTTTTATCTTATAGCCTATACATTTAAGATTCCAAAAACACTCTATTTTTATTTCTACGATATTTAGAAGCAAAGTTATAGCATAATTAGTAAACCGGAAATGGAGTTTACAAAACCGGAAGTAAATCCCTACACAAAATATTTTTGAGATATTGAATTGAAATTTTCAGGGAACACGTTTTATTTAGTTATATTTGTGTTATGAATCAAAATCTAATCTCTGTGTATATATTCATGTCGTTTATTGCTTTTTTATTTAAAAAAAAAACATTAATTTCTTAAAAAATCGTGTTTTGATAAAATTTAGCATATTTAAAAAAACTTTCAAAAGTATTACAAATATTTTAATTCCTAACACATATAAAGAGGTTATTCACGTACTGTGTAAGTATTATTTGAATACATTAATTAGAATTTTGTGTAACTGCAATTTTTCATTAAAATTTCTTTAAAAACGACAATTGTTATAGTCCATAAAACTCCCTAGAAAACAGCAAAAGGTTAAAAAAAATATACAGATTAGTTAAGGATGACGCTAAAGAGATCTTGGCCTATAAATATGGTGAGTTTAAAAAATGTACAATTAGTAGAAAAATTTATACTGTATTAAAATCTTTAAATGTATTTTCTGAGAAACTATGTATTTCAATTTTTTGCTTCACGGTAAAGTTTACTACAGAATTTCTTTTTAAGATATTGAATTGAAATTTTCAGAAAATGTTTTATTTAGGTTTATCTCCAGTCTAGACTATTATCTATCTCTATGTATATATTTATGTATTTTATTGCACTTTTTGTGAGAAAATAACATTAGGTTTTTGTAAGAAATTTAATTCTTGCATAAAAAATGACATATTTCAAAAACTTTCAAAAGTATTACAAATTTTATAGCTCTAAGCGCAGATAATGATACTATTTATGTACTGTATAAATGATATTCGAATATATTAATTAGAATTTTCAATACAAGCCTTACAGTAACTGCAATTTTTCACTAAAATTTCAATCTAAATTCCCAATATATCCAAAATTATTTCTAATTTTGTGGAAATTGTACTTGAATTCCTAGTTTTATGCCCCACTTCAATTAAAAAAGTGTTTATATAGTGGAAAATTTATATATTTCAAAAAAAGTGCTCCGAAGGTAGGCACATAACTTAATAGATCAACCACGACGAAATGAATTTTGGCTCTGTCTGCAAGATAAAGCGAAAGCTAGACTGCAAAATCTGATCTATTATTTGATGAACACCTTTTCCTCCACACACAAAATGTGTTAAAGAAATAGTGGCAGGTTGCATTCTAGCAAAAGAACTGGAAAATGCGCCTAATGCCCCAATATAGCAAAACACTAGGCAAACACATTATTCTACCTTTACCGACAGGAAATAGTAGAATCATCAGATATCACATGATATGGTCGGAATTAAGACTCATATCATCGTATGGTTAATATATAAATACATCTTAATATAGTGCAAGAAAATCAAATTCAACGGCTAAATAAATCTGACAAAGGTCTTATCTCCTTCCATAATAATTGTCCGTATTATTCCGTGTTTTCACACAGGAAAATAGTTTTCATACGAAAATTCAGAATATTTTCAAATCTAACTGATAAATATTTAAAATTCAGATACATCGATTTTAATGAATTTTGCATTCATATTCGAATTGACAATGAACGCGCGCGAATATAGGATTCATAGTAAATAATTATGCATGTTTGAGCACTGTTAAGATTAAGCTACTAAATTTATATTTAAACGTTAATGGAGAACTAAAGAAAAAAATTTTGATTGTAGGCCACAAGTATGGCATTTCTTTTTTATCTAGCTTTATAAATGTTTTATTCGACACAAAATAAATCAGAAAGAGCATTGCTTTATTACAAATAATCTGGAACGATATTTCCATCCTCAAAAGACTTTTCATTTTAGTCCAAAACGATTCATCAAAGCTTCATGAATAATAAAAAGAAGTATCACTGAAAGCTTCCCCAGTAATTCCAGAAAACGAAGCAGAAGTAAATAACAAAGCAGGAAAAAACTCTTTTAAAAAAAATAATCTCCAATTTCCAACCATCCTCAAACATTTTCATTAATTTCTCCAATCCCTTTTCACACAGAGAGAAGGGGATGCACAAAACTAAAAGCAGAAGCAAGAGAAACGACACACACTCCCCCATTCCAATATATCATCTCATTCGCTAAGTAAGCAAGCGGGTGGTGGAAAAAGTTCCTTATTCTTCCCTGGCGCCACCGAGACTACCCCAGACAGACCCCAAACATCTATTGAGTTATTCGCTATTACATTCTTTTGCTAGGGCAGTTGCCGGGCTTCAGCACTCAATTGCCGGATCTGACCAGTAGACACTAGTAGGGAGGGATGGGGAGAGCGCGGAAGGCATATTCCCAAGACGATGGTTGGGAAGGGGGGGGGGGGTTAGTGAAATCGAATAGAAAAGATTCTAGTCCGTTATGGACCGGAGACCGTAAACATAGAAGGGTGAGTTTGCGTCAGCAATCAGTGGCAGAGGGAAAAGGAAACCCTATCAAAATGGGTACATAAAAGATGCTTGGAGTAAAGATAAACATTGAACTAAAATGAAGTGATTGAATCCTTAGGAAAAAATAATAATGGTTTACTTATTTTTTTATTAGTACAGATTGGAAATTCACACTTTTGAACAAAAGGAATTTTTCCATTATTTCTCCAATTTCACATTGTTGAGTGGCCGCGGTAGCCTAGTGGTCAAGGTAACGGACTCGTGGCAGGCATGTCATGAGTTCGAGCCTAGTGCCGTTGAAGACCCGCCGTGTAGGGGAGCGATGCACGTTAAATCTGCCATCCGTTGGTGTGGTAGTTAGGAGAAGGGGTGCCAGCTCAGGGGTCGTCCTCGACATTTGACTATCGTTCAAAATTACGAGGTCTGTCGCCAAAAGCCCTCGTGAGTGAGTGAGTGAATATTAACGTCGCACTGTTCAGCTGCACGAAGGTTTTTTAGCGACGGACCACGTAGTATTGAACCATGGTCAAGTGACGCGGACGACACCTGAGCTGACACACCCCCTCTCCTAACTACCACACCACACCAATGGGAGGACGTTTGAGCTCTCGACAGATTTAACGTGCATCGCTCCCCTACACGGCGGGTATTCAGTGGTACTGGGCTGGAACTCATGAAATGCTAGCCATGATGCATAACCTTGACCACTTGGCTACCGCGACCACAAAAGCCATCATGTAGCTTAACAGTGCGACGTTAATATTCACTTACCCACTCACTCCATTGGAAGTTCAGTCAGGGGCGCAGGTCATGTCGTCTTCGTTACTTGACCATGGTTCAAAATTACGCGCGCGCGTGTGTGTAAATTTACCTTCACTTTGTATTATGTAAATTTACTGCGTACATCTGTGAAATATGTTAACTGTTTGTAATGATGAGACTGTGAACTACTACAGACATTTTGTTCAATTAACGCTGAATGCGAGGTGGTTGTTTCCGGGTGACCGGTTTGTATAGCTCCTGGATTCCTCTAGCCATTCTGCCAATAGTTCTCGTGTTCACTGTGCGACATTACTATCACTCTCACTCGCGAAAACCTTTTATCATACTTTTTATGTGCTTTATGCATGATAATGGAGTATTAGTCGAAGTTGCTACTAAAGGCAAGTAGAAGAAGAGGGTATGGTTTTTTTCCCCTTATGCAAACTCACAGATCCCAAAGGGCCCACAGTTAAGAAATCTCGCTCTAAAACCACGCTAACAGCTTTTATCCCCCCCCCCCTCCTTAAAAAAGGGATTGTTCGGCCAAGAGGAAATCATCTTTTTATGCACTCCACCAAGAAAAGATTCACTGCTCACTAAAAACAAAAGTGAAATATATTATACTCACTCATTAGCACTAATAAGGGAAACCATAATTACAAAGCAACCACATTACAGATTAATTGCGCCGATAACAAGGCACAAGGGAATTAAACAAAAAAAAGTTATAATCCAAAAAAAAATGGCTATAAAAAGAGAAGAAAAGAACAATTAAAAAAAAGAATTGAAACAAGAGCATGGTATGCATTTATCTCTTTTAACACAAGACTAAGCAATCCGCTGTCTTTTCCTCTATACCTTTACAAAGCTTATTAAAATACACAACTGATTCTTTGCATAATCAGATGATCGCGAATTAAAAGCGGTTAATACCGTTCTTAAGCTTTTTTTGTTCTATTCTTCTGCAGTTAAAAATCAAGCACGAATTAATTTGAGGACGGGAAAAATATTAAATGTTCTCTTCCGGGAAATAATTACTGAATGAATGTTCGAATGACTGGATAAATCTTCATTAAAATTTGTTTTGAATAATTTCGAAGATAAAAAAATATAGAAGTTATAGAAGTGTAAGTTATACACCAATTAATTTTACTTTAATTTAATGAGAACTAAGTTGGTTTTAATATTTTATTTCGGCCACTGGAGTATACAAGAGGTGCGCATAATTAAAGATAACTACGGAAACCTAACTTGGAAAAGTATTCGAACATTTTTCAGAACATTTTTAATTCGAATTGAAAGACTTGATTTCGAACTTGGTCTACGGTTACTAATTGAGGAATCAGCGAAGGCTTCAAATAAATTATTTGAAAGTAAAATTTTGCGTGGTTAATCGGACTGAAAATTTTAATCCCTCAATAAAAAATGGGAGATTATATTAATATTATTACTTTTCAAATGGGTTTTACAGAAAAAAATTCTTTTTTTAAACCCACCCCCTCCCAAATAAGTAGTCGTTTTGCATAAAATCAGATTAACTTTTTACATACCTTTCACTTAAGCAAAATAATCTACAAATGATATTTTATTTCAAATACAACTATTTACAGAAGCGTTTCGCACTGTTCTTAAATTTCTCTTGTAATTTTTCTCAATTAAAACTTTTATTTTGTATTCTAGTTAATTTTAAACCAACACAGAAGTTGAAAATCTGTTTAAAAAAAAAATTTATGCATGAGTTTTACATATTAATCAACGATAACAGCATTTTTAAAAAGAAAAACACATACACACACACAAGTATTTTCTTGCTTTACACTGCTTGTTAAAATTTGGAATCTCCATAGCTCTGTAGTGCAAGTAATCACTTTGCAACAATTTAGTACAAGATATGTGTGTATATATATGTCGTGTTTCCGAGTCACCATCAAGCCATTTTGTAAAAACGGTTTTTATTCAACGAAAACATTTCGGCGTCTGATTCTAAGCGAGAAACGGACACTCGTATTGTATAAGGGTCTGATGCCACTTAGGCAGATGTTTTTAAGTATCTTTCTTATTGAAGAGATATATTTGAAAGTTAAGCATGACATACGAGGTAATAAAAATTAATGGTCGGGGATAAAAGTTCTGTTTAGGGCCATCTGTTCTTCAGTAAGAAGTGGGTATTTAATTTAATACTCTAAGATATAACGGAATATAAAAGTTAAAAGTGGTATAGGGATTTAATTTTAGATCTAATTTAATTATTCTTACATATATACACTATCTACCAATAAGTATTTGGACACCCATGCAAATGAGGATATTTGTGGTCCTGATCTACGCCATGCCTTGTGTACTTAAATATCATGTTGGAAAACGTCATGTCAGCATTAGCATTAGTCGCATGCAAGATGCCACAATATTCGAAACTGCCTGATTTCGAGAAGGGTGTAAATTGTTGCATATCAAAGAAATTGCCGATTCTTAAGGACATATCTGGTGAGTTAAACATTCCAAAATCGACAGTCGCCTTTGCGATAAAACGGTAGAAGGTGATTGTTGATTGTCGGAATGTGCTACAAACTAAGAGATAGAGACCGTCGAGTGTGCTGTCCAAAGAAATTCGGAAAAAATGCACCAAACCGATGGCCCACACATTCCAGGAGTTCCAATAAGCATCCAGGACTTTTGTTTCGATAAATATTATCCGCAAGGAAACACATTTGCTTAGTTTCACAGCCGTGCTTCCACCCATAAGCCTTTGACTACAAAATGCAAACACGCTGGTTGGTTTAGGTGGTTAAAGGCGCTTCGAAATCGAACTGTAGATAAGTAGAAATGGGTACTCTGAGGTGATGAATCAAGGTTCATTCTCTATCAGTCGGATAGCAGAGTCTGGGTTTTGCCTATGCCTGAAGAACGCCTTTTGCCAGAATGAATTCTGCCTACAGTAAAGCTTGGCAGAGGTGGAATTATGGTCTGAGGATGTTTCTCTTGTGGTATGGACTTGTACCCTTGATCCAAATTCATGGCAAGTTCAACGCCAACCGACTCTTACACCACTATTTTAGACAGCGTGCTTCCTATGCTGTGGCTGTTATGCGTTGGATCATTGTTACTTCCAGGATGACAACGCCAACTGTCACGTGGCGAGGTCCACTATGGATTGATATGATGAAAATAGGGTAAACCGACTGGACTGGTCTGTCCAGAATTCAGACTTGAATCTTATAGATGAGTTGGACCGCCGAATTACGGAGTGCAGCAACTGTCCAAAATATGTGAAATAACTTACATGCCTTCTCTTGAAGCCCGAGTGAAAGAAAATACCACTGTCTATCATCCAAACATTTGTGGAAATCATGCCCATTAGGGTTAAAGCTGTAATTGTATGAGGTGGAGGCAATTAAGGCTTTAGTTGAAAAAGGAAGTTCTATTTACTATTGAATATGAATAAATTTTGTTTCTCTCTTTTATCACAGGTATCCAAATACTTATTGGTACATAGTATGTAGAAAAGGAGTAAGCGGCCGACTCACTCAGCACGCAGTTCCTGGAACTATTAAACATGCAGACTAGAAATTTGACAAGCAATTTCCTTTTATTGAGTAGAGCTAGGAACGCGTTTTACAGAAACATACACCCAAGGAGAGTTGCGGGGGCGGTGATGACAAAAACTCCCATTCTGAGCAACTTGACTTACGGGCTTAACACATATTTATTCAAAAATGATCTTGAATCTTTTTTTTTTCTTTTGTCGTAAAGCAAGAAATGTTGCGAAACATAAAATAATAAAAAAAATTATTTACGCAGGAAAATAAAAACAAATCTTTACTGATTTGCATCTAACGTTCAAAGAAATGTTCGTTATTTATTATAGATGTTATCAAGAGACAAAAAAATTTCAATAATTTATTCTTTAATGTATATGTGAACAATACAATATACATATAAAAGGGGGAATTTAAAAAAATCTTCATCTTTGAATTATTTATTAATTTAGATAATAACGAATTTCTTTTTTAATTAATTTAGCTTTCAATTTTGTACTGCAACTTATTTTTCGGCATTTTCTTGTTTCATTATAAGACTCTCCAACACAAAATATCAACCACAAGTAACAACTTTGGTGGGAAACGAATCTCCCAATAAAAAATAACAAAACAGAAAAATCCCTCTCATGTCCCTCCCCGCTTATTTTTATTGCAAATAAATAATTTCCATCCGCTGAACACTTTCTATATTATTTCACATACTCTTGTAACTTTTAAAGTTCCAATATTCCACAACTCGAAGAACACGGAATAAATAAGTCAAAATCCACAGAACGCGAAGTAAAATAATGAAAAAAAAAATTATTTTCCACTTTATTTCACGACCGATAACACACAGTTGTGTAAAGTAATTTCCATGCGTATGATTTAAAACAATGGCGGAGAACGCTTGACATTCGAATTTTCTTTTACAAGAATTCCGAACGCAGCGCGGGAAAAAAATGGAATAAAAAAAATGGCGACGAATTCATCGATATCAGAATAATAATCAAGGACAGTGAAATCTTTCGAACTAATTGATATACATTTATTGTACAAGTGAAGTTTTTCATTTCTATCGGCTTGGCATCATTTGCAAAATTGAGTTTAGTTCGTGACGGTAAAGAATATGGAAATAACTTCCCTAGAAATTCACGGCAAAGTGGAGATGATATAAAAAAAAAAAGAAAATTGAAGGGGGACACGAGTACCAAGAAAATGCAAATAATTTAAGTGGTGCATATAAAGCGGACTGGGGGTACAAATATTCTGGAAAGAAAATAAATTTGTATGACGATTTAACCTGAACGTGACATGCAGGCGGCGAGGGAAAAAAATTATTTCTTTTTGACTTTTAAAAATATAGATATACCAACAAGGAAAAAAAATCTTAACTTGGAAAAAAAGAGATATAAGGATATTGCAATGGGAATATGCATAAATGCCGTGTCCAAGTAAACCATAGCTTTCAGTTCTGGATAAAATGAAAACTACGCATTTTTTTTATAAAAAAAAGTTTTGACTTGCTAATGATGTATATCACTTTTATTATTATTTTTTTTTCTTCTGAATTTTAATAGAAATTTCCTTTTTTGGAGAAAGCTAGCATATATATATAAATCTTATTTTTCTTAATAAATTTAAAAATATTTTTTAGAATATGGTGCAGATAAATTTTATAATCTAAAACCGCAAGGAATTACGCAGGATTAATTTTAATTAAAACTTAATATTTAAATATTTATGTTTGATGATCACATGCTAAACGATTAAATATTATTATTTTAACATTTGATTTTTAGCCATGACAAAAAAAAATACAGCGCACCTGGGAAATAAATAAAAATTTCAACGTTTGACATACACACACATGAGCTTTATCAAAAATAAACTAAGTGGGTAGTAAAGTGAACATCTTTATGTGAGAATACAATAAAATTGAAAAAATTTTCTCGACTCCTTAGCCTTATATAAACCTTAAGGTACATGCGTTTTAAAGATCTTGTTAGTGTTTTAACTATGAATAAGATTAACATTTTAATTATAAACCACAGATTTAGGCCTTAATGCATCCAGTTCTTGTACAGTCAAATCTAAAAAAAAAAAAAACAGCATTTTTTTAGATTTTTTTGTGTGCGTGTGTGTATAAATTTCAGAATTCAACAGTATATGTATGTTTTCAATCGACACCACCAAATAAGTTAATTTTGTTTAAAACCCAATTAAATACACAATTCAACAAAAACCTTCTATTTTATCTCTGTCATCAACAGAAGTATTAAAAAAAAAATCCGAGTATTAAAAAAAATGCAAAACCCGGCGAGAAATAAATTTTTATACAAAACACATTTAAAAAAAATAGTTTAAATGGCAACAATTAGTTCCTTTTTTTATTTTTCACGATATTTTTTCGTCAAGAGCTATCTATCTATTCCAACAAAATGTGAGCTTATTATGCTTTTCATCAGTCAGCTTTTGAAACAGTCTTTCGACAGTTTGCGTGATCGTGAGTTATCAGTTACTGTTCGCGATCGCGTGGGTAAATTGTTAAAAAGGCCGCGCTTCATCACAACTAAGTTCTTAAGTATCCGCCAACAGCTAATTCACAGGTTCAAGGTCATTTATTTAACGTTTATGTAAATCTAAGTCAATAATTATGATTGTAGCAAGTTGAATTTTGTAAAAGTAGATGTTTTGAAGAGCAGTATGTATTATATATATCAAAAGAGATTAAATATTCAACTTAAGGTATCCGATTATACGTTCGGAATCATAATTTTAAAAAAAAAACGCATTCATAAATATTTTTTTTATATTTAGTGTCTTTTCCTGAATTAGAATAGGCATATAAAACTGTCTTAAGAATATTATAACGATAAAAATTACTTGAATGCAATTTGTTTTGTCAAAAAATGAAGAAGGAATGACATATTTTCAAAACATTCTCCTTCTCTGTAAAATGCTTCTTTAATAATTAAATTTTGCTTATATAGATAAGACCTCTACACAGAGCCTGGGCTAGGTTTTTTGAAAAATTTACGTTATTTTCAGAGTTACGATCAATTAAAGAATTGAACCGATGTTTTTTTGGTAAAATTTCCCTAATCTGATGTATTAAGCTAGAAATAAATCAACTTTTAAATAATATATTTCAAAAATCCTAGTTCGATCTCTTGAAGGGAAGTCTTAACTATATATAGGCAAAATATTCTTATTATAGAAGCATTTTACATAAAAGGAAAATGTTTTGAAAATATGTCATTCTTTCTTCCTTTTTTGACAAAAAAATTGCATTTAAATAAATTTCTCTTGTAATAATATCCTTAAAACAATTTTATATGTATATTCTAATTCTGGTGAGATACTAAATATCAAAAATCTATTACTTTATACTTTTTTTTTCTTTCAAAATCACGTTCCGAACGTAGCCGGATACCTAAAGGAGAAATAAATCGCTTGATTTGAATATTGATTCGTTTCCGCATAATTTTTTTCTTTATCAAAAGCATAGCAGTTGGTTAAATTTATAAAAATTTCGCAATACATTGTCTATTATTAAAAATGCGTGATATTGAATTTCAAACTGCACAGGTATGCATTTATGAGGTAATTCTTACAACCAAGCTTCGGGATGTAACGATTATGTATCTAGTTTATTTATAAATGGTCAAATATTACGTAACGTAAGTTAAGGATGTCTGGTCTTCATTAATCCATTTTTACTGGCATAAAATGTGTTCACACAGTTTCTCACATTGCAGTGCTAAATGGGGGTTTATCTTTGTGTATTCGGTTTAAAAGGTAAGCTTGCGTATTCATAAAAATTAATTAAAAGAAACACTAATTATATGAATACTACGACTTAATTCTTGTTGAAAATGTATTTCGCACTTGAGTTTGTGACGGATCTATACGGGATTCTACTGATATCTTCTCTTCCCTTTAAATCAAAATATTTATTTCAACCACCTTCATCGAGAAACCAAACGTGATTTATGTAAATGATGAATATTATATAAATTCGGTTTTCGCGAGTTGGAAAAGAGCGAAGTAAGAGGTCAAGTAAGTAAAGTAAAGTAAAGTAAAGTAAAGTGAAGAAAGTAAGCTGTCGACACGTAGTTGTTGACAAGTTAAGCGAGGTTGATACGTTTGATGTGTGCTAAGAGAAGTGGTTATTGAAGATTGAAAAGCAGTGTAATTAAATATTACAGAGCGTGGAGAATAAGCATTAAGAATAAGGTACTGTAAATTTGATTAAGTAAAGGCTGATTATTAGTGTGCGGCGTAGTTGTAAATGTGCGCGTTTAAGCTATCTTAGATTCAGTTGAAGTTCTGTAATATTATCCCCGCATGTGTATATCTCACCTCTGAACTCTACCATTGTTTATATACCTTAATTAGAATTGTGTAGTGTCTGTTTCTTAATAAGTGATAAGAATTAATAAATCAGTTTAGATTGGAATGTCTATGGATCATTTAGTTCCTCCAACACATCTAGCCGGGTTGTCAGATAGACAGGAAGGTAGGGATGTAAGGGGTGACTACAGGTCACCACAAGTTCAGTCACTCACTCAACAAATGAGTGAGTGAGTGAGTGAATGAATTTTAACGTCGCATTATTCAGCTAATCGAGGGGTTTGGGAGACGGACCTTTGAACCATAATCAAATAATGAGGGCGACACCTCTGTGCGCCTCATCACAGTATTTGAAAAAAACTGTATTTTAACATTAAGTGTCATCCACTACATGTTTAAAAAAAATTTATTTGAACTTGATTGTGGATGAACAGAAAGTATTTTATTAAGGATTGAAAATTTGAACGATATATATATATATATATATAGGAAGAGAGTGAGCTAATAGTAGGAATTGAAAAACAATTTATGTAATATTACACAGAAAAACACGAAATTATTCTTTATAGCTACACTACAGCTCTATTCTTTCCCTAATTAGAAAATTCTAATTTTCCATCTCCCTCAACCCATCCATCCCTTGCAAAAAAAGAAAAAAAGACTACTGAAATATTTATTTTCTAAATTTAACCTTAAAATACATGCAGATAAATATTTTGGAACTCTTATTGCGAAGAGCTCACAAATACTTATTCCTCAAACAAATGCCAAAAAGAAAAAATAATAATAATGCGATGCTGTACTTTTCTTTCTAAAAATATGCACTTTTCTTTCTTTTTTTTAAAACTAAACCATTTACTGAAGTAACCCAACGAAAATTAAGGCTCATAATTATAGTTGGGTTTTTTGTGAGCATTAATCCCCCTAAAGAATAAGTCCGCAAGAAGAAAATGGGAAGAAAAATAAAAATTAGGCCGCTCACATTCTAATTTCTCAATCTTGTTAGATAAAATTATTTGCCGGGACTTTTCTAAAATAATTGAGTTGTAATTTTTTTCCCCCAGTAAAAAAATTTATCTTATGATTAAAACATAAATGACTGTGAAAAATTAAAGCTTTCCTGAAACAAAAAGAGGTAATCGAAAAATAAAATTTTCGAAATCTTGTAAGTATCTAAAATAGCGGTACTTAGCTAAAATAAACTTTCTTTAATAATACATCCAATTTTGGAAGTCAAAATTAAAATATAATCTTATTCTTTTAGCTTAAATAAATTCAGTAGTTCATATTTTATGTTAGATCGCAAATGCTTTAAAATATTTCATAGCTTAAATAAATTCAGTAGTTCATATTTTATGTTAGATCGTAAATGCTTTAAAATATTTCATAAGATAATAGAAAAAAATATCCAATTGACAAAAACTGTATTAATGACTATTAACTATTAAACTATTTACAATTGAAAGAATTTCCAGAGAAAAGAAACACGCTTTTCGAAGTGGAAGGATTTGTTTTTCATTTGTAATACACAGAATCAACCATGTGACTGATCTATACGCGGCTCTACAAATCCCTTCATGACTCTTTTAGGAAAATATTTATTTCAACCAACTTTCACCGAGTAAGGAAGCGTGATTATGTAAATGAAGTATATTATATAAATTCTGTTTCCGCGAGTTTGTGAGTTGACACGTAGGAGGTGGCAAGTAGGAGTTAACATAAAGTCTGCGAGTTAGTTGTTAGTTGAAAATTGAAAGGGAGTGGAATTAGTCAGAGGTCTTGGAGTTGTCCAGGAAAAAGATTACAGAACGTGGATCCAACGACATTGGTCAAGCCGAAGAGATCACCTGCAAGTTTCCGGTGTAGGATCTGATGCATAAAAAGTACAGGTATTGTGAGCTTGATTAAGTAGTAGAAGTTAGCTTATTAGTGTGCGACGTAGTTATATTGAGCGCAATTAAGCTATCTTGATTCAGTTGAGGGTCTGTAGTAGCATCCCCGTGCTATAGAATCTCACCTCTGAGCTCTACTGTTTAATCACCTACTTTAATTAGATTGTTATTGTGTCATATTGATATTTGGAAATAATAAATTGATTAATTGAAAGCTTGTCTGTGGATCATTCAGTTTCTCCCACACACCTAGCCGGGTTTACAGGTAGGCAAGGGGATTCAGAAGTCAAGCAGGAACCGACCGCTATCACAACCATTTCAGAAAACTTTTCAAGTTCAGTCAAAAATGTTTACAACCACTGAATTGATTTTCTAACATTTAATTTATTAGGATATATATAAAAAACTTAATTTAATACTAAAAAAATTTTAGTGTTTGCTGGTATAAATTAAATTTTAATTTACATTATTTAAGTTAAGGTTTTATTATATTTACAGCTATTCGCGTAACTGCAAAGGTCTCATTGTTAATCAAGCGACATTTTGGAAAATTGATGAGTAGTGTGAGACTTACGATATTTAACTATATACGTCTCTTTTAATTTACGTCTAGAGAGAGCTATAAATAACAATATTTACATTTAGATACAATTTATTCAATAAGTATTTTAATACAATAGAATATTTTATTGGTGAGGGAGGAGGCAAAACACGACGTTTCTTTTCGAGTGTTTCAAGAGGACAGCTCTCTCCATTCTCTTTGGTGGGGCAGTCTCTTCATACACCTCAAATTTCACTCAAGGTTCGGCTCGCAGGTAGTTTTTTTTTTCCTTGTGGCCATCGGTTGTCTGGATGATAACAGATGAAAATATTCTGTAATATTTTAGGGATGCACGAGTGAATATGAACGGCGTAACGTTGCCTGCATAGGAAAGCCAATCTTACTGCTGGGAAGCAAGAAAACGTTGCAGTCTCTATTTCCCCGTTCTTTGCGTAAAAATCGACTCTATTAGCATTTAATTTCATTATGTGATGTGTAACCGAACTCGAGTCCGTCATTATTTCTGTATTCCATCATTAATTAACAATCAATATACTATGGCATTGCATAAAACATACCATTATTCTTTAAGCAAACATCCATCCATGCATTCTTACTGAAAATACAGATGGAATAAAGCAAAAAAAATAAAATAAATCTTATAACGAATAGTGAGTGTTTTATAAATCTCGCCCTACAAAGCAACATGGAGGCTATTGGCGACAGAATTCGCATTTCTGAACCATGGTCAAGTAACAAGAATGACAGCTCGGCTAGCTCACTCCTCTCCGAACTTCCATACCACGCTAAAGGGAAGACCTTAAGCATAGACAGATTCAATGCACATTAGCACTTCTAACACGACGGGTCCTTAGTGGCACTAGGGCTCAAACTCACAAAACGAGAGCCACGAGTTCGAGACCATGACCACTAGACTACGCGGTCACTATTTTATTACGAAAAAAAAAAACAGAAGCATCTTCTTTACCAATTTATCCTTATTTAGCATGAATTTTTACTTAATTCTTTTGCAAATTTAATTTTATGCAAAAGATTTTGTACAAAAAGGAAAAAGATATTGAAGAATTAAAACTGCTAAAAGTAGTAGCAATTAATTGCACTCTCAAAATTGTTTGATACCAACCTATGACATAATCCACTCGAAGCATTTACAGTAGAACGTCGTTTATCCGATTCAATTGGGACCGGACACCGTTCGGATAAGCGATTGTTCGGATAACCGAAAACCGAATGAGATCCATGCAGTATGTGAAACCGGACACTATACGAATGTTGAAAATCATTATATGCTGGAAATGTGCTTGAATAAAAAGCAAAATAGGTCCAAAATGTCGAAATTTTACCTTTTTTGTGGAAAATAATCAGTTATTTTTCGCTATACCATTGTACACCTTTTTTTAGTTGCAAGGTCTCTGATTCTCTTGAGCAGCAGTAGTTGAGTAGGACAGCACTCTGATTGTTGTTCGTACCACTCCATAGCTGTCTCTAACGCAAAAAACGCGACAGCATTTGATGGACCCTTGCTACTTTAGTTGTTGTTGTTGCCCTCGTCTTCATCGTCGACAGGGTCGGATTCTTCTTGCACGGAAGTCACAATCTCGTCATTATTTAGCATTGGAAATCCACAGTCTTCTGCATCGCATGCCATCCAGGTTTCTACATCTTCTTCATCGCATTCTTGAAATTCAAATAACAAAACTGAAATTCCCCAAATATCCCTCACCTTGTGTTTTCCCGTCACTTTTGGCCTCACGCGAAACAACTTTTGAGCATGGCAATGTTCGAAAACATATTTATATACAGTACATGTAGTTGACAAAAAAAAAACTGGTCCGGATATTTGACGCTCCGGATAATAAACGTTCGGATAAACGACGTTCTACTATAAATTGTACAGCCGAAAGCAATACTGCTGTTGAATTTTACTCTTCAAGCTACCTACCTCCCTATCGTTTTAATTTTGAACGATTCAAAATATAATTAGAAATAAAACAAATAAAATTATAAATACCCATTAAAAATCATTAAACACAATTAAGTGTAACATAAATAACAGTTTATCTCAGACTCGGTATGTCGCAAAACGAGAGAAGTGCTCTTATCATATGTCTGAGCTGAGAGAGGCCATTAAACTTAAAAGAGAGCAATAACACAGCAAAGACGCGTACGTCGTACACAACCTGCATCTTAATTTTTTTTTTTTTTTAAAGCTTTTGATTAACTGCAAGAACTGCTCATCATTCTTTCCGAGACAGTCGGACAATGCAATAAAATTAAAAAAGGAGACATTTGTGAAATGAATGTCGTTGCTCATGTCTTTAGCGAGTTGAAGTATTGCGTAGCGTTACAGTAAATTGAATCTGTGACGAAACATTTCCTTTAAAATATTTGATTAGAAGTAAGCCACTTAAGGAACTATTGTTGGTGGTAATTTTTAAACTGGTCAGTGGATCACTTTCAAAATAATGTACGTAAAAAAAAATGGGAAGGATAAATTATATATTTTCGTATGAATCTTTATAATTACAAAGTTATAACCAGGGCATCAAACTCTACTTTTTTTCGTTCCGGTTCAACTAAAAATATATATATATATATACCGGTTTAGTACCGTTTATCGTTTTGACAAAAATAACGGTTTTCGGTTCAGTTCCGAAAAATAATTTTATTGTATGTATATTTAAATCTTAAATCATCTATACTTCTAGTTCATTCAACTGAATTAAATCTGCCTTCTACAAATGGTTTTCAAGCGAAACTGAAACAGAAAAGTATAAGTAAACATCAAAACAGGAATTCGAGAAGCAATTTACATGTAAAGATGATGTAATTATATGGTTGAGTTAAATTACAAAATATCGTTAAGTAAATTACAGTAACAAAATGACTGAAGACAGATTGAACCGAAATAAACCGATATTTTTTTTTTCGGTTCAGTTTCAGTTTTCGTTCTAAACAAAATAACGATTTTTTTCGGTTTTCGATTCAGTTCCGGTTCGAAACCCTGGTTATAATATATATTTGTTTCAATAAATGGGGTTTGCTAACGCTATCTAACTGTAACTGTATCCGTAACTGGTTTGACAAATAGAATTTTTGAAAAACATTATAATTATTTCGCAATTCAAGTTCCGTCCTGGAGTTTGTAATATAATTGTCTAACCTGGATCTTACTATAATAGTCTATGTAGAATAATAGATGCTTTGGACCAAGTTGATGTTATGACTGTCATTTGTGTGTGCGACGAAGAATGGCGTATTCTAAACAAGTTTCCTGCATAAAGAATGCTCTATTGTGTATGCGTTCTAAATCTGTAAAGAAAATTTTTATTATTTAAATTTGCGTTAAAATAGAAGACAAAAAAGACATGAAAATCAAACTGTTTTTCATTTCCGTTTATTCACAATTAGTAAATTTAAAAATAAATCTGTTTGAAAATAAAAAACGTTTGCTGATATAAAATTCTGAATTTTTTTCTTAAGATTAAATATTATTCGAAATTATTAAGCGATGTCCTTAAAAATTTCTTAGTTGTTCTGTCTCTAAAAGAATAATCTCGTAGTTTTGTCTCAACTAGCATAGACACAACTTCCGGTGTTATGAAAGGGCCCACTACATATGCGTTTTTAGGTTATTTATATTTAGCACAGAAACCGTGAGTTATGATTCTTCAAAACCAGCATATGCTTCTAATTTTCAAACTTGAATCGACTTAATATATCAC
>BMAO01006904.1:0-18485 GCA_019973975.1 Trichonephila clavata | reverse complement strand
CTTGCTTCAATTTCTAATTCCTGTAAGAGACGCTGAGCATCATCTAGATCTCTTTGAATATCCCTAGTCAAATTTTTTCTTGCTTGTCCGATGATTTGGGTAACTGATCCTCTATTTTTGAAGTTATTCTTTCCTTCAAAGTAATGAAATCCTCATCAAGATTTTCAAAATTTCAGAAGACATCTTATTCTAATTTAAAGAAAGAGGAGAAAGTAATATTAGAAAATTAGGAATTTTCTGCAATACAGCACCAAATTGAAATAACTTTTTTGTGGTTAGATAATAAATTGCTATACCACCCAAGTCATGTTTATATTCAACAGTAACTTACTTATAAAACATTTATGAATGAATTTGAAATTAAGTTATGAATTAAAGGATGTATTTTTGCTCTTTGTTGAATGAATATTATAATAAAACAATATGAAACTTTAAGAATCCATTTAAATTACAGAATTCTATGCCAACTATTGAAGAATTATTACTAAAAATTAAGAATACAAACTACTATTCTATTTTAGTACTTTTAAAATATATATAAATTTAATAATTGCATAAAAATGATTTTACAAAATATGTTTAAGCTACAAAATTTGACAATTAATCAAATTATTAGAAACTGAAACACTTATACTTTTTAGATGATACATATTAAAACTATAGCAATGAAAGCTCATACATGTAATTCTTTGTATTATATACTCAAAGAATACAATAACACTCAATTTTTTACACAAAATTACTGTAAATTATTTTAACACATGCTAATTTATGATGCCATACATAATTTTTCTTTCAAATATGTTAGTATATGGAACAAAATATTTTCAGGCAAATATTTTGTTTTAATTTATATTTTATTATCCTTTTTCATAGCTGTGTTATAATTTTTTCAAATTTTAGTCATATATATAATATAAATACACTGCTTACAAAATTACGAAGAAAGCAAAGAAGTAAAGAAAACTATGCGAGACAGCCATGTATGGGTATAAAATGGAAAGCATACATATTTTAAATTTAATACAGAAAAGATGCAACAAAATTTGTTTAGGAGCTTTTAATTCTTTCAAATGATATAGAAAAATGCTTCAGGGCAATTATTTGGTTACATGTAAATGAAAAAAAAAAACATTGTTTGAAAAGAATCCAAAATGTTTAATATGGTGCACACTTGTTTCATATGGATGAGATGGGGTTATCAATATGACTTTGGGGAATACTTTTCTATTATTCAAGTGCAATAAATAAAGGCATTGGTCTTGCTACAATGGGTCATCCAAATGTGACTCAAACATGCTTGATTGGATTTGTCAAGAGAGCATATTGGCTTCTCTATATGCTGTATTGTTTCAGCTTCAAGTGTGTTCCCCACAAGTCAATTGGAATGAAATCTGGTACTATCATACTTTAAAAGATATGAATTGTGAATAGTTGTAGTGTAAAATACAACTAGTGGAGAAACATACACCCCACAATTCTCGTATTACAGGAGCCCAGGATTCTAAGGGGACGAAAGCCTGATGTTATGGTTTTGCAATCCTTTGTAAGATTAGGTTTGGGGCCCAAAACCTGACTTTGCAGGGGTGGGCTAATATTCTCAGTTATGCCACTGAGTGTAACATTAAGTCTGCATCTCCTGTGCATAATTTTGAAGAATCAATTACAATTTTGAATAATGTGCAGATCTGTATGTTAACCTATACTGATTCAAACCCAATACTGTCAATTCAGTTGGTCAGTACTGTGACTTTACACAAATGAATAAAGGGTTATTTTGCATGCCCTCTTCCTCTAATTGCTGTAATAGCACAATGACCTTTCTCTGGTTGACATTTACCATCCTTGGAATCAATTCCACAAATTTGGAATGACACTTCTTGCCAATCCAATTAACTTCATTGTGTTTGCCTGGATTCAAGAATCTCGATTATTAGCCAAGTCATGGATTCCAGTAAATTGCATTGTTGTGACATTTTTGGAAAGATTTACTGTGTCACCTTGCGCGATTTTTTAAATTGGCGATAAATCTTTTTATATGGCACCCCATCCGACCCGACAAGTAATTACAGTAACCCTATTGGACAACAGAATGTAGCCGCCATTATTTAAATTTTCCTTGACCAACGTTGTACTTGTGTTTTTTTAGTCTTTAGCTACCGCGTTCTTTTCGTGAAATTTCTGTTGCATGGGGAATGTCTGAGGTAAGTGCGAGAATGTTTTGTGAGAATGATATTATGTGGTATGATGAGAATGTTAATTTAAGGTATTTTATGGTTAGAAAAGGGAAGGAAACGTTTGAATTTTGTATGAAAGCGGGTTTCATTGCGGATAGATATGAGTGTTGTAAATGTGGTAAGGATATGAAATTGGTTGAAAGGCACGATATAAGTGGAGGTGTAAATCTAAGGTGAAAGGACAAATGCATGACGTCAAAAGGAGTGTGAGAAAGGTTTTTTTTTTTTTAATTGAGTCGAATGACATCGAATGAGATTTTAGTTCAGGTTTATTTGGGTGATCAGTGATTTGATTTTAATATGAAAGAGAAGTTTTCTAATGTATGATTATCGTTTTCAGTGATTTCCGCATTTTTTTGCGCAGCAACATTTTACTACGCTGTTTTCTTTAATTCTTCGTAGAAGAAGTCGCCATTTTGCGAGATTTTGAAAATCCAAGGTGACGTCAGTAAATGTTACCCATTTTTGAATTACCTCTTTTCAAAATCAAATATGGAGACAGTGAAAAGAGTTTTTAGGAAATCACAATTTTTACAAGTATCTCTTTTTGTTTTTGATGAGGTGATTTGCACATGAAGTTTTCAGTAAAACAAGCTACGTACTCCTCTAATTTTTTTTATGAGCAAAGTATATTCCCAAGAGTTATATGAGTGAAATGATGGTTTTGACAAGAGATTACAAAGAAATAAGTAAGATGTTTCAGTGGGATGATGGTGAAAATGTGCTAAGCAAGACAAAGCGCTGACGGAATAGTGGGAAAAAATACCAGTTGCTGTTAATAATAACATGAGCTTTTTCAAATCAAAATGGGAAGATCAGGGGAATTTTTACAATTTATTTTCCTGTTAGATCCATTATATAATCATTAAAGATGATATCATAATAAATACAACAAGGAACTTTTTTTTGTAAGATTTGTAAGGGAAAAACTATTTTGTGATTAAATACAGTAGGATTTTCTCACATTTTAACTTCCCTGAGCGTATAGGAAGACCAGCAGTTCTCGATCGTATATGAAATACATTAACAATATATTTAAAAAATATTTTTAATTTAAATTTAATTATATAAATTTTTTTTGTATAATTTAAAAATAAAACATGATATTAAAAAGATGTTTGAGATTATTTTTAAGGCTTTGATATTTGATTTGATAGAAACATACGAGTCAAAATGCACATAGCTGTCTGCTTTAATTTGAGAGTGCTATAGTTTCATTTTTATTTTGAATACTGTTATATTTTAAACATTTGTACATTGTCTACAGCAGTGATTCCCAAAGTGGTCTATATAGACCCCCAGGGGTCTATGACGACCTGCAAGGGATCCACGTCAGCAAAAAAATAATTTAGGGGTCCTTGAGCTGTAAATGGGGATCTATGATAGTGGCTCTTATTATGTAAACTAGATAGTGACTTTAAATTAAAAAAAAAATTAATCAAGTGGAAACTAAATTTTACCTATTTAACACTATATTTACTAAATTTAATAGGGTTAATTTCCCCATACAAGGTGACAGCACAAATTTTATTAAAACAAGAACCATTTTAGTGTTTCTCTCCAGAGTTCAGCTAAGAAGTATAATACTTGAGTTTCCAAATTTTCTCAATTTGTCAAAGACAATCTGTCAGGGCGTTTTAACCTACGTTCAACATTTAAATGCCTTTAATTTAGATTTTGAAATCAGGTTTGAGAATTCTTTGACTGTGGTAATACCATTGTAGGCAATGAACTCGTATGGTCATATTGAAAATAAATGCCCCATTACAATAGGAACTGATTGTAATAAGCACTAACGAAGATGTTAATGTTTGGAAACGGCCCCTTGGGAAAATCAACTTTTTGGCAACCGGAATTGGTTGTGAAGCAATATTTCTTTTATTTTCATTACAAAATTCCCCTTTGTAAGTTCTCAGAACACCTACCTCTAAATTAAGTTGCTTGGTGACTGATTCTGATTGCCAAAAAATTGCCTATTCTACAATTTACCCAAATTCAAATATGGTGTGCGCTAGAATAAAATTCAACCAAACAGATCCTAAATAATATATTAGCAAAGGAAATTATATATGAATTAAATCAATGCAAGAAAAACAGGGACTCTATGTGAGTAAATGTAACATTTTATATGATCACACAAAAAAGATTGGATCCTTTTCTTAGTTTACAACTTTATTTATCACCCAATTTGATGGATTATTGGCATAAACAACATGGCACATGCCCCATGATATCAAACTAGCACCAAGATTGGTACCATTTTTTTTGGTCACCAAATGTGTGTATTTAACTAGGATATTGACCAAAAAAAAAAAAGAAGTTAAAACCTGATATTAATATTAGACATAATACAAAAACAGACATTTCCCATTTTGAAACTATCCTGATTTTCTATAGAAATAATATAATTTTTCGAATACAACTCTGAAGGTAACAAATTTTGTATTAATTGAACGTGCCAACATTCAAAAATACTATCAATTGTAATATATAGTGCAATCATACTATACTAGAGAATGATTAAAATCTCAAGAATTTCTCCGAGTTTCACAAATAAAAGTTTTATGCTTTTTCAGAAATAAAAAACAAACTGTGAAAAATATTAATACAAATGAGGAATGTAAGTCATAGTGAAACTACTTGTCACAGCAAAATAATTCGTTTGCATTCTTCTAAAAAGTAATATTTGTATTACTGAAATTTTACCTGATTTCGAAACAATAGATTGACATGTAAGGAATTCCGCAAATTAAATAATAAATTTTCCAGTCGACATTTAATTTCGACCAGAAATTAAAATATATCTTGCGCCAGCAGCGAACATAAACAAATATTGAAAACTTAATTGAAAAGCATATGACTGAATTTGACGTCGTTAAGAAATATGTAACGGGTACAGGTATCCGGTACACGTAGTTTGTCCAAATAATTTGGCTGTGTGAAGCCTGAGTATTTATCCCTAAGTCTGATGATTATTAAATATATTTATTTTGAGAACATCAAATTTTTCGTCAAACAAATTAAAGTAGAATAATTTTTTTTTCTGAAACGTTGCACTGTCGTTTTTTCTGATATTCAAGAAATACATGTAATGAATATTGTTAGTTAATGTTAGTATGCGTGTTTTCAGTTTCATATCAGGGGCGTAGCTACCGCCATATTGACCGTATCGATGACACGGAGCCCCCAAGCAACAAGGGCCACGACATGTATAAGTACAAAATTGAGAAATCTAGTCCTATTTATAAAGCTCCCATTTCTAATAGGTGACCTCGAAGGAATTTTGATACAAGGCCCGTTCAGAATTTGCTACTCCAGTGTTTTGTACATATCTATTTTGATAGCAAATTTCGTCCTCACCGAGTTACAAACACCAAAATAAATAATAACTTTGCTGATACGGATAAAAAGTATAGCCGGAATAAAAGCCTTATCGTCTATATGCTGTGATTGTTGCTTATCCCACTCGATCAATAGTAATATCAGATCGTGCCCCCTGAAATTCAACGTGGTAAAGGGGCTAGATTGCGTCTGCTGTTAGCCATAGCTTTGAGCTCCCTGGAGCGGACAGTATGATTTCCTTTTTTGCCACCTAATTTTGAGGGCGAGTTTTTAGGGTATCTGGGCATCTCCCATCCCTCTTCTTTTACTAGAGAGGGCCATGGTAGCCCAGTGGTTATGTTACGAACTCGTGGCCGGAGTGTCGAGAATACGAGTCCCGGTTCCACTGAAGACCAACCGTATTCAGAAGGCCGATGCATGTTCAATCTCTCGAGGCTCAATGTTCTCCCGTTGGATTGGTATAGTATTTAGGAAAAGGGGTTTCAGCTCAGGTATCATCCTCGTCAGTTGACCGAACTTCAACATTACGAGATTCATCGCCAATAGCCCTCATGATACCTTATACTACTGCGTTAACATAACTCTCACTCACTTACTCTGTATTTATTTAAAAAATAACGAAAAAAATGAAAAGCTTTATCAGTGTACACAGCGCTGTGTGTTGAGACTCCTTGTCCGGATTACCATTGTTATTACTGATGGTATAGGCTGTTGTACGCTTTTGTTATACATAACATTTTACCATCCATTCACCATTTTTGATGAGTACTTCTAACAGCTGTACGAGAGCAACTCAATAAAAGCGCCGTCTCTAAAATAAATGCTCTCAGACACGAAGCCATAAAGATTTGACCTTTTCGAAATCTGATAAATCAGTTCAAGCAAATCCATGGATTACGTTAAATTTGTTCTTGTATTATCCAGTTAAAAAACTCCAAATACTTCTTATTTTCTCTAATACAATTTAAGAGAGAATTGCACCCCCTTCTCATGCCTTTTTGTAGGAATTTCCTACGTGCAGATTACTTTGGAAAAGAATATTTACACATACGGGCTCGACAAAGGAATATAGCTTGCTTCCCCTGTATTTAAATATTCTGTAGAATTTATTTTGTAACATACAGAAACAAGCACAATGAACAATACACACACCATTTTTATGGAATATCACAAATATAATTTGACGAGAGAGTAGAGACTATAAAATTGCAATAGCCGACTACATGATAGCGTCACACAACAATTTTCAAATTTTAGGCAGCATACCCACAACTTCAACTGCTAATTCAGGAAATAAATTCAAACTAATATCGTTTTTTAATGAATAATACATATAAATTTTAAAAATATATCGTGGATGCAAGTATGAACCAGTAGCATTCTGATTATAATTCCCAGAAAATATTCACGATATTGCATCACTGATTCATAAATCTGAGAGAAAAGAATGTATAAAAACGTAAAGAATTTTCTACCCGCATCCTCTCACACGCTTTATTACAAACTGATTCCTTTCAGAAACTGCGGATATAAAAGAATAACTTTGTACTAAAGCAGAGGAATTGACAAGTACTGTGTATTTGGCAGTATAAATGCTTCAAGAAAGTTCCGAAATCTTTCGAAGTAAAAACTACCTTAATTATTTATGGGCACTACATTTGCTTGAGCTTTCATTAATGTTTAACTTTAAACAGTGGTGTACACAGACCGTTCTTATGGGGGGGGGGGAGATTTACACTCTAAAAACACCTAGACGAAAGCACTGATGAGTAATCTCTATGGTAAAAATTAAAAATTTGTTGATCAATCGAGAGTAACAATATATGTGTCGATTCACCAGACTGACGAGGCTTTATAACTTATAATGTTCATCAACATCAAATCGAAACACAACAGAGTGACATCCTAGATGACCTGGAATGTGTCAGTCACTTTTCTGAAAAAGATAATGAATTAGGAAAAATTTGGAGAAAAATCTATCACACACTCTTTTTTCTTTCTTTTTTAATCTCTCTATATTTTACAAAAAGTTTTTCATGATGCTGTAATGAATTTATTTATACATTAAGTACAGTTTCTAAAAATGGGCCGTAACAAGCTGAATTTAACTGAAGAGGAGCACTAAGGACTATTGGTCTAGCCCCCCCCCCCATCTTCCAGCGCTTTCTCGAAAAATCTACTTCCATCATAGATCGTGAAGTTATAGATTTCTCCAGGAATTTACAGAAACATCCATATGGTCACAAAAAATGATGTCAAATTGCATGTATCGCCAATATTTTCCGTTTCAATTTAAAGGCCATTATATTGTAAGGAACGGCATTTCTTGCAAATATTACTCATTTTTTCATAAAATAAATATAATAGTAACGTATTAAACACCTAGATATGAACAATTTAAACGATTTTAAGGTGAAACAATAATTAAACACAAGAAGATAAAACGTTCATTACACAAAATACGTATCATTTGCACAATGGGGGGTAGTTTACCGTTTAGCGGAAAGGGGGGGAGTATTCCCTTCCCCAATAAGTGTAGTTAAAAACAATAAAAGAGTAGTAATATATTTTTAAACTTTCAATCAAATGAATTACATAATTACTTATTTATCTTATTTTTATCAATTTTATTGATAATAATTCTACTTTGATTTGTGCCAATCTTCATGATCAAGAGGTTGTTGATAACAACAAAAACTCACTTGTTTTCTATAACCTCATCAGATACTGTTTAAATATGTTTGATTAGAATCAGCTTTTTATTGGATAAACTTTTTTCTTCTTTCTGATGCACACAACATGTTATGTTTCATTTGTAATAATTGTTATGCCTTGATATACACATAATTCGTGAACAAAATACTTAGAAGAAATAATTTCGAAAAGTAACTTATATAAAGAAATATGAATTCATTTTAGAACATACATGATATACTTCTGTGACAAAGCTTTCGACACTCGAAACACCTTTATAACTTTTCAACATTCTACATATAAGTATTCCCTTCTTATAACTGGAGCAATAGACCTTCATGATTCACCCTTGGAAGATCATGTTTTTCTGAGAATTTTCTCGAATAGATAGATGAATTTTAAATTATACTTAAGTAGATAACTATCAGAGTATCTACAAAATTTTAATGAGAATTTCATTTGTAAAGTTTACTACAGATAGAGGCGCTGTATTTCAAACACTTCGAAATAATGAAATCACAAAGCGTGAACTCTCACGTGTCGCCATCTGTCGTCAGTAATTAGGTACTGAAAATGTTTTACTGTAGGGGTACGCAAATAGTGACTGACTTTCTACACACGGGCGCTCGCTAAGAGTTCTTCAACAAGAAATCTCACTCCTGATTTAAAAATTTTTTTTGAAGAAATTGATAGGGTACATTTATTTCATGAAATGGATTCTAAAATTAAATGTGCTTGTGTGTGTGTGTGTGTGTGTGCAGCTACAAACACTAGCGTAGCAGGTCCTGAGTGGGCCCAGTATCACAAATTCCTTGGAACTTTACTTGGGGCTCCTTAATGTTTTACGATTTTTTTGCTTACAAATGCTGGGGCCTCTGTAACTTGGGGGCCCCGTATCACTGATACGACTGATGATACACCCTTGGCAATAGATGATGTGAAATTAGTACAATAAATTGAATAGAACTGCAACTATTTTATTTAACATATTTATTGATGTTTATGGTACAATTTATACCTTTTATAAGATGAAAAGTTAACTAATGAATTCAATCATTTTAAAAAGGTGCAGTCCACCTGAACTCATCGAATCCATATTCTTAGCATAGTTAGATTTCGACCAATACGAGTAGGAATACCGCGGGATGATAAACCATACACTCGATGAACTGCGATCCTGCCGTTATCGAAATCCAATACGTGTCGGTCGTCCATTCTCCTGCATATACAAATAATAACACGATCTTCTCACAACCAACTAACATTCAAATGCAATTTCCAAAAAGAAAATCCGCTGTATAACTTACCTTAAAATTTGGCGTATAACGCGCCCCTATACTTTTCAGCAGCAATTTTTAATTTTTATGTATATTCGCCATACAACATGCACCCTTTTTTTTTACGAAGAAACCTGAAATATACATATGCAGTATTCTTATGTTTTGAAGTCATTTATTCAAGGTATAACCCTGGCTTTTGATAAAAAATAGTATACTTTTAGTACTACAACTAATTTCATAAGGTACGTCATTTCTTTAAAATAAATAGTATTTGGATATAAGTAGAACTATAATTTTTGTATGCTCATTTTATGCTTTCATTTTTCAAGCTCTCATTTCTATAACCGGCGTATAACGCGCTCCCCTAAATTTCAATCCTATTTTTTTAGTTAAAAGTGCGCGTTATACGCTGGATTTTACGGTACCTTTTACACAAAGTGTGATGCCATTTCTCCCTCCAGCGTCGTCCGACTGCACTTAAATATTAGTGATTTGGATATCCAAGCATTTTCTTCCTTTCACTCGAATCTGAGGTTTGTACCATCGATCCAACACAGTGTTGCTATTTTAATGGTGCGGTGTTTCTAAGAATAAAACTGAATAATTTTCCTCTTCCTTTGTCTGCAATTATTTTACTTATTTTAGCATTACCTTTGGACCTAACATTATAACCACTTTGACTTATTTTCTCACACGTTATAATAGTTATAGCAAAAAAGTTTGTCCTCATACTTAATTTCAATAGATAAATTTTCCCCTCCGTTTCTTCTAATGAAACTTCGAATTTTATATGTGACAATATCTCATTCTAATCTTTTCAAAATAACTTCACTTTTATTTGAAATTACTGTTTGCTTATTATTTAATTTTGATAAGGGAATTTGATTTTTTTTTAAAGTGTACACTTATTTCTAAAAGTTTTATTAGTTTGCTCAAGACTTTTGATTTAAAAATTTTTAAATTTTATTACCAAATTATATATTTTAGTTTAATAAATTATGCTCTAACTTCTTTTGTTTCAGAGCCCGTTTTCAATCTTACAGTTGATTGATATTTATAAGAATAACTTTTGTGCTTAAGATTATAATATCATTAATGAATATATAGGGTTTTTTTTTACGTAATTTGATTTTTTATTCCATAAAAGCATTTTTCAGTGACTGATTAACAACATATAACAACAACATATAAGTAGAATTTAACAACATATAGAGATTATAACAACATATAAGTAGAAGTAATTTCAGCTACAATAGGGTTTTATTAAATTTTAAGGTGGTGTATTATATACACATGGGAGGATGAAAAGGAAATGAACCGTAAGGCATGTTAAATGAACGAATTAAAATATTTAAAGTCAGAAGTATAATACTAAACACATTCTGAAGGTTACTTTTTGAAACAAAAATAAGTGGTTCATTTACTAGATCTAATTTTGTTTGAATAACATGCTCACCAAATTTCAAGTTTGTAAGTCTAATAGTTCAAAAACGGGCATATTTATCTCTAACGTCCTTTAGAGGTCAATTTTCGCAAAACATTTTTTGTAGCGGACCTCTAATCTCCTTGAAAGGAACATGCCCACCAAATTTCAAGTTTGTAGGTCTAATAGTTCAAAAACGGGAATGTTTATCTCTAACACCCCTTATGCCCCCGCAACGCTCCTATGAGGTCAATTTTACTAACTCAGGAACCTTCGCGGCGAGCATGCGTGCAACCAGTCCCCAAAGTGGTTCATCGCAATCGGATGAGCGGCTTAGGAAGGCATAACACACACACACACACACACACACACACACACACACACACACACACACACACACACACACACACACACACACACACACAACACACACACACACACACACACACACACACACACACACATTCATTTTTATTTATATCGATGTAATGAAACTATTTCTGGAATTTCCTTAAGAATTTTCGGAATATTTCTGAGAGCAGAGTATTCTGGATCTTGTGAAGAAACTTTCCCCCTGCTCTGAATTAAAATTTCATTCCTTTATTTATCTTAAACGTATTTATAATGTGATACCTAAGAAATTTTTAATGACATTTATATATTTAATAATGATTTATAATCGTTTTTGTAACATATCACCTATTGGCCACGGTAGCCTAATGGGGTTATGATCACGAACTAGTGCCCAGCATGCCATGGGTTCGAACCCTAGTGCCACTAATGATCCGCCATGTAGAGGGGTTGATGCATTTAAATCTGTCGTGGCTGGAAGTCCTCTCGTGGTATAGTAGCTTGGAGAGGGGTGTCAGCTCAGCTGTCATTGACTGAGGCTTAAAATTATGAGATCCGTCATTAATAGCTCTCATGTTGTTTTCTAGTGCTATGTTTACAAACACTCACTCACTCATATCACCTACTAATACATGACAAGAATTACTTTTGTTGAGGGATGCAATATTGATTTCGTACTATCATTTGGAAATTAAATTTTTTGGAATTATGCTTGAATTAAAAATTAGCTTATCAATGAAGAGATATGGTACTTGTAATAATAAATAATAAAAAAATCCCATAACTATTTCGCTTTTGTCTAAACATACTACTTTATCTATCAAGAGACGAATTTTAGTTCTCTGTGCATATGGAGCTAACATAGTAGCCAACACGTTGCATAATTCAGAAAGGAATGCATTAAAAAAAATCTACCAAGAATAAAGCGAGCCGCCAACACGAAAAACAAAATCGATCATCTATTTGAAGCCATTTGCATAACTATTGTGATTCCTTTTATAGAGACGACAGTAATACTTATCCATCCATGTCCATCAAGATTAAAATTCCTTTTCTCTACACCTATCACTAGAATATATTCAAATGATATCTTAATTTAACTAGGCCTTTTTTGTTTGACAGAATTATCTGAAGCTTTATTGCCATTTTAAGCCATAGCCCTTTATTGAAATGAAAACAAAAATATAAGTAACTCCTATTCAAATGTTCTGAATCAAATTTTATCTTTTATCTGACTCATTCATTCCTAATTTTATATTTAACACATGTTTGTCATTTATACTCTTTTTAAGGTAATGACTACGCTCGGAATTGTGATTTTTGCAGAAGAGTATAAATGAATATACATTTTTTCTTATATTTAGTGTAACTTAAATGAGAATACACATATATAAAATTTTTTAAAAATATTATTACAATAAAAAAAATTAAAA
The DNA here is from genome assembly GCA_019973975.1 of Trichonephila clavata. NCBI lineage: Eukaryota > Metazoa > Arthropoda > Arachnida > Araneae > Nephilidae > Trichonephila > Trichonephila clavata. Next base: position 5,725 of record BMAO01006904.1, on the reverse strand, counting down.
TGTAATTTTTGAGGGGAAAAAAATAGCATACTTTTTAAACAGACTTTTTACTTTTATGGAAAATGCTGTTATGATAATTATATTTCGCCTATATATATAGCTAAAACTTCTATACTGAACTTGAGCTAGGATTTTTGTGAATTTTTTACATTATTTTCAGAATACGATCAATCGAAACAATAACCGGTGTTCTTTGTTAAAATTTCTCTACACTGGTATATTAAAATATAAATTATTCCACTTCCAAATTATATTTTAAAAGTCCTATATTTCGGGGTTTGTATAGAAGTCAACTATATTATGGCAAAATATTATTATTATAGTAGCATTTTCCATTAAAGGAGAATGTTTTTACTTTCAATACTTTTCAAGTTGCTATTAGGGAATCTAAAATTGATACTATTAACATATATTTTTTTTTCTTAGGTCAATTCCACAAATTACGCTTTTGATGTGTTTAATATATGTATTTATCTTTCGAATATTTGTTTTATAAAAATAATCATATGTAATTATTGTTAAACAGATTTTAAATTCGAATCGTCTTACAACAGGAAATTCAATAAAAAAGCATGTATTTGACTAGTTAATATTTAAATGTGTTTATTATAGTGAAATGTTTCAAAAGAAAGAAATTAAAATCATATTTTATGAATGGTATTGCTCTAGGCACAAATCGTGACAAATAATCCAAATATAACTGGGCATATTAAAAAAGCATACCAGTAAAAAAAAACTTAAAAAAAATTATACAAAATAATTTTTTAAAGTATTTCAAACAGGCGTTATTTTAAGATAGAAAGTAATTCAAGAAATATTTGACGAATATAAAATAGTGAAATATACCAAAGGTATAAGCATATATGTTTAAAATAGAAATGTAGACCCTTTCCACCGTTTTTTTATTATAAACAGGTATATTAACAGTCCTTTTTATTAAAAAAATTACAAATATTTACATATTTTAGTATATTTATGGATGACATTTTAAACAATTATGCTTCATTTTTAAATGCCTTATTTGATTCTAGAATACATAACATTTAAACATATATAGAGATTAAAAACACTAAAAATCAATTATTTTAGAAAATAGTATCAATTAATTCATGCATTGTCTTTAATTATAATTTTTGTAAGGGACAGTATTGATGATTAATAGTTTTTTTCCTTATAACTAGAAATAAGCAATGCCTAAAAATATAAAGTATCAGTATTATGTTATTTATATTAAGCATTTATTATTACTGGTTCATCTAAATCACACAAATTTTATCACTAACAGTAGCGTACACAGACCTTTTTTTAAAGAGGGGGGGGGGGGCTCACATCTGAAGAAACACGTTGATGAAAGTTCTGAGGCGTAAACTTTGTGGTAGAAACTAAAAATTCGTTAGTCTGTGGGGGGAGTTGAGCCCTTAAACCCCACACTTACGTATGCTACTTATCATGGATATTACTTAAGTCAGAATTCTCTTATACAGTGGCCCGAAGAACAGAGTTTCAAATTACAAAGAAACACGGCAAAGGAAAAGAGAGATTGTTCGCTCTTACCAGCTTACAGCAGATGTAGAAGATGACCATTAATCCTCTATTAGCACCTTTGGACCTTGGTAAACAAATTGCGGAAGACAAATCGAAGCTGGATTGCTGGAATCGCTGCAATCTCATTAGAAATATTTTGCTGCAGTTCTTGAAGACTACGGAGGTTGTTGCGATACTCCTTGGACTTGAGGGTTCCAAACAAAAAGTAATCACACATTGACAAATCAGGTGACCTTGGTGCCCAGCTAGGGTCAAGACCAAACTGACTTCTATTAACAACTCAGTCAAGAGGAAAGATTGCGTAAATGTAACCCATGGTTCAGTGGTATGTATAGGCAGTTGCACCATCATGTTGAAAATAACTATAGGTCTTTTCCTTCTGAGTTAATGTTGCCACTGATCAACTCACACTAGCAGAGACGTCTTAAGACTCTTTGAGGCCCTGGGCCTTCATGCAAAAGTAGGCTCTACCTGTGATCTTTAAAAGTAGACAGTATATAGCATGCATTGTCAAATTGAAACAAATGAATGTGTACGACTCAATATTTCTACAAACCGGCTCGACCAATGATCGCATTTCGACTAAATGAGTTGAATGATTGTTTATGGTATTGGGCCTAAGTCTATACATGGACAATAGTCCACACAATAATACAGTCTGGTCACTTTTGCCAGTTGACATATACAGTTTGAAATTTCCTGTTTTCGAAGAATATGTGCGGGAATAATATTTGACCATTAAGATAATCTGGATCATAATCTTATCGAGATTGAGTCGAGAACGAAACAAGGCCCCCATTGAGAGCGAGGCCCTGGGCCCGGGCCCAGTTGGCCCATACCTTAAGAAGTCCCCGCACACTAGCACAGCCCGCACTATGATCTGCCTGGTTTCGATCACTTGATGTGCGCGCCACATTCACGTCCAATCGCATTCACTCGTCCAGTCCACTTTTATCTGTCCCACCCTTATAACACGCCTAGACTGTAAAAGCAGTGGCTTACAGAGATACAGAGAGGATATATATACATATATGATACATACAGATATTTGTAAAGGGACTGATTTACGCTAAATCTCTGGAGGCTCAAAGTCCTCAAGTTAGTGTGGTGTGGAGGTCTAGAGAATGAGGTTCAAGCACAGGTGTCGAGTTCATCACTTGACCATAATTCAAAATTACGAGATGTGTCGCCAATAGTTCTCATGTACTTTCAAAATGCTACGTTAATAAACAGTCAATCAAGCAATTCAATAGTTTGGTCCTAGAGTAAAAAATAATGTAAAATTTCCTTTTAGATAATTATCAATCAATTTGAAAACAGCATTTTTATTTTTTATTTTTAAAAGAATTTAACCATTTATTGTGAAGTAAACTAAACAAAAAATAAATTGATAAAAGCTTGAAAAACTTCATTATCACTTTGATGTCCTTCTTCTATCAATTAAATAGTAATTTTTCTCTCACTTTTAATTAAAAAAATAAGATAGATTCAATTAATGAAATATAAACATTGGAAAAAATAAATTATTAAAAGAAGAAAAAAAAAAAGAATCAAAACAAACCAAAAACGCTGAAGATGAAATTTGATTGACAGCTTAGCATTCCTTTTCAAGAGAAAACGAAATCGAATCCGAAACAATTTGAGGAAACTTTGCAATAACAACAATAAGAAGAAAAATAATAAGGGAAAAGGCGACAAACTGTTTTTTATGTCTCTCCTCTCTGTAAGATATTTTTCCATTAAGGAAAAAAGACACTTGCCTATTGGATGGATATTTTGATAGGAACTCATTGATGTAATTTAAAAGGGTTAGGTTGCTAGATTTGGCGATTTATCGATTCTCTTAATAATTTGCATAAGGAATTTATATTTAAAAATGTTTGCTTCTAATTGTTATAAAATAATGCCATTTTTTCCATTTGCACTTTTATCACTTATACAAATAATAAAAGTTTACTCAAAAATGCTAAATTAGGCATGTAATGTATGAAATAAACTGGCAGATAATTTATTTTGTTTTTTTTAATAGCAATTCTTTTTAGTAACTTTTAATCAATTAATATATTTAATTAGTCTCTTTCTTCCACATCAAGTCCTCATGCTATCTTTTCTCTCTAGTTGGCTTTTCTTCTGTTTCCTAGGTAACTTTAAAACTTCTGCTGAAATATAAAATAGTGTACAGATTTATAAACTACTTTTTTTTTTGTTAATTTTTCTCTAAGTTGCTTTTGAAGATAACGATTAATATTTATACTATTATCTGATCGGTTAAAAAAATATTTGTTTTTAAAAAAAAGCATTTGGTAGAAATTACTCGTTTTTTACTCGTTAAAATTTCCTGTAAAAATTAATACTGAAATAAGAAATTAGTAACGAAATGTATATTGACAAGAAAAATGAATTTCTTCATTGCATTATATGTGTGACTATTGTATTTAAGCGTATTATTTGTGAACAATTTTGTTATCTGATATATATCTATACTAGCTATAAAATTGAATACGTATTCAAAATTAGAGCAAATTTTACTAAATATTACTTTTAACTAATTAAATTTTTACAGACATAGGTTACTTATGGAAAAAAAATTATGTCATGTTTGATATTGTTTTATTTATAAAGCTGTTGACATTTTGTATATAACTGAAAATAAAAATTAAAAATATTAAGAAAACAGATGCATATCAAGTGTTCTTTCCTTTTTATATATAACTTCGAACTATATAAATTAAACAGTAATTTTTATATATTCTGAAGTTATCAGAAAAGTTAATTGTTATGATATATTGTACAAACATCTAAGAATTAAAAAAAAACATTGTTGCGAAATAATATACAAGTATATGTGTGTTGCAGCTCAATAATGATTTTGAAAAACACTTTATCGCGTATTTATTGTTTTGCGGGCAAAAAGTGAAGTTGAAATTTGTGGTTGAAAAAAAATCTTTTTTTTAAAGTCGCTATTAGCTACGGAAAAATGTCGGACGTGATTCTTACGTCAACGTTTGTTTTGCTGCATTCCTTGTGGTGCCTTTTTGAGATATTTGGACATTTTAATTTGCAATATTGTCTTCATTTGATCCCTTACTATATTTTCATTGAACTTCTCAAACTGAAATCATGTAATTTAAAAAGAGAAGTTCAAAAAAATGATCAAGAAATGAACCTCTCTCTTGCAAATACACAACCAGAAGAAAAAATTGAAATGAGTGCAGAAATTGCTGAAAACAAAGTGAACCAAACTCGTGAAGATAATGAAATTGATACAACTAAAGAAGAAAACATTGTGCCAGATATTTCTTCTATTAGTATTTACGAGGACACTAATGTATTTTCAAGTGGATTGGATAAAACAAAGTCTTTTAGAAAATTCTCTCCCTTCACTCTCCGAAGCAACATTTCTGGACCAACGGAGCCCACTTCAGCTCACTCCACTGAAATTATACTTGCTAAATATTCAAAATACGTGTTTCATGAGGAAAATGGAGAGAAATTCATAATTGAAAATAACGAATTTGAAGAGAAAGGGAAAGAATTAACCGACATTTTAAATTCAAATTCGAAAACTTTGCCCACTAATCCATTTAATGAGAGGGGATCTTACAATGAAGATTATCATTTTCTTCCAATTCCTTTGAATGCTTCACCAGACAATTTTACAGATGAAGACTTTCAAGAAAATGATATGCCCAATAGTCTCAATAATGCGAATTTCTTGCCCACTAATCCATTTTATGAGAGGGCGTCTTACAGTGAAGATTATCATTTTCTTCCAATTCCTTTGAATGCTTCACCAGACAATTTTACAGATGAAGACTTTCAAGAAAATGATATGCCCAATAGTCTCAATAATGCAAATTTCTTGCCCACTAATCCATTTTATGAGAGGGCGTCTTACAGTGAAGATTATCATTTTCTTCCAATTCCTTTGAATGCTTCACCGGACAATTTTACAGATGAAGACTTTCAAGAAAATGATATGCCCAATAGTCTCAATAATGCAAATTTCTTGCCCACTAATCCATTTTATGAGAGGGCGTCTTACAGCGAAGATTATAATTGTCTTCCAATTCCTTTGAATGCTTCACGGGACAATTTTACAGATGAAGTCTTTCAAGAAAATGATATGCCCAATAGTCTCAATAATGCGAATTTGAAAATCTTGCCCACTAATCCATTT